>JAPKLY010000330.1:199628-232812 GCA_026898435.1 Prunella vulgaris | reverse complement strand
AGTGAACATTTTTCATATAGAATATTTAACTTTTATTTCAACTAGTATCATAAACATATTAAAAAAAAATCTTATTATATACTTTGGTATTAGATTATATCTAGGGTCTTTCTATGGTCAGGAAGGTTTCGCACTTCCTAACGTCAGTAAACCCCTTAAATACCGTTAGATTCATAATCTAACGTACAATAGTATTTTGAAGTGATTGCACTTTGCACTAGGGCGATTGCACTATGGATAAGGCGATCGCACTGTTAAAAAAATTAATTAATATTATTAAATAAAATTAAAATTACCAAATTATCCTTTTAATTAAAATATTATTATATTTTAATATATTTTAATCAAATTAAAATTTATGTTTTCAAAATTAATTCTTACACCCATTGCGACCGGGCCAGGCCCGGCCTGGGCCCGAGTGGTCCGACAGGCCTAATGGGCCGGGCTAAATAGGCCCGGTTCTTTTCAGGCCTGTATTTTTTGGGTACATCCTGCCCTGAAACCCGAGTTTTTTAAATATGGGCCCAAAAAATATAGGCCCGAAAAGAACCGGGTCTATTTAGCCTGGCCCGCTAGGCCCGTCGGGCCACTCGGGCTCAAGCCGGGCTGGGCCCGATCACAATGGGTGTAAGAATTAATTTTGAAAACATAAATTTTAATTTGATTAAAATATATTAAGATATAATAATATTTTAATTAAAATAACTTTTAAAAATTAGAAAAAAAATAACTTTTAAAAAATTATAAAAGGTTATTTCAGTAATTTTTATTTTCTAATTTTTAAAAGTTATTTTTTTGGCTTTGAGCGAAACTATGTCGTCTAGGGCAATATAATATTATTTGTCAAAATTTTATTGGTTTACTGACGTCAGGAAGGGCCTTCCTGACCGTAGAAAAGCCCTTATATCTAATTAGTTCATACCTAATTTATTTCTTTTTTTTTCCTTACTTGTTTGCGTCGAGTGAGTCGCAATCGAGCTCGGTCTCCTCAGTAAGTCATCCTGCCAAACTTTTAAAGTTCATAGAAAAGATTAGCTCTTCAATTTAGTAACATAAAAATTTCGAACTAACAAATATTTTGTTTTAAAATTTAATGTAAAAAATAATTAAATTATTTAAAATATATAGAATATAATATATTTAAAAATGGGGTGTTACAAATTTGTATATGAAATAAAAGTTCTATATAATTAATAACCTACTAATATAATGTCAATAAAAATTTACCTATAAACAATTTATCTACGAAAACTTTATATGTAAACTATTTGTAGATATGAAATAAAATAATTTTGTTATAAAAAAATTCATAGGTAATTATCAATACAAATTTTTTTACTAAAATTATATAGTCATATTGATAACTTCTATAGCAATGCTTTATTTTTTTAAAGTGAATATTAATTTTTTTATTGAAAGGTGTTCATTTGATACTATAATAACATAATTGATATTATTTTAAATTATACTTTAAAATTATTATATAAAATTTTTTACTTAGATTTCATACCCTATGTCCTTAACTTGAAAAATATCATGACCTACCTTATTCAGTAGTTGTTAATTGAATTCAAAATTTTAATAAGATTTAAAAGATTCTAGTGGTATTAACTCACTAATAAATTTTGGTATTTAAATATTAACAAGTGTTTTTTTAAAACAATAAATTTTTTATATTGAATATGAAATTAATATGTGATTTAAAAATTAAGTACATTTGTACAAATTCAATCTAAAATCATAACATAGTTAATAACAAATAATAAATGGCATTGGATTATAATTCTTCAAATCAACAAAACAACTTGACTTAATAATATGAAATTTGCAAAAAAAAAAAAAAAATTAATTTGGGGGTGGGCTTATTATGCAAAATAACTTATTTAGGAATATGTATGTATGGAACTATTTTGGCCCGCCCATGGCAACAGCTCTCCGAACTTGGAGAGTTGTAGTTTGGAGAGCCTTTAGAACCGTTCTCTAAGACGAAAATAAGGGCTCTCGAAGCCCATTTATGTACTAATGAATTTAAGGAATAATATGTTGTTTAATGGATCCACGATTAATGTAATTATGCTGATAGAGAAAATCATAGATAGATTTTGATCTTGAATTTTTGGTAAATCTTCTTTATTAAGAGACTGGCCGGTAGGAGACTGGTGAAAAAATTCGCAAGTTGGAATAAATTTTGATGTGGAAATATAGGTGACAATAAATGATTAATGTGAATCATATTTATTTAGGTGAGAATTTTACTCATTGATGGTGTTATTTTTATAATATAATACTCTATATTTTAAGGACTGGAATAATTCTTGTACTCCCCCACGATAAAATTATTTTTGACCTTAAAAAAAATTAAGGAAAAAGCTAGTGCCCCAAAACAAGGACATTCCCTAGTTGCTAAGGCATCGTATCAGCTTAGGGATCAGTTAACAATCATTGTTTTCTTCTTTTCGTTTAGGATAAAATTAAGGCTCCCCTCATTCAATTCCTAATATGTCCTTTTTATTTGTTGCACTAAAGAGAAAAAGTAAACAAATAGTATTGGCAAGACACGTGGCACTTTGTCCCGCGAAAGGCGGGGAAACTCACGTGATTAAAACAATTGTCTGCCTACCACGTCCCGCCTCCCAATCACGTGGCCAACTATTGCCGTGATGTGGTGGGCCCCAACATAAGCATGATCCATTTGAGCATCCAATTTGGACTATCTCATGATCATTTCAATAAGGAGTAAATATAATAAATACTTCCTCCTCCCACAACTCACAAAAGATGGAGAAACACACAATAAAGTAATTAAAGAAAACTCTATTTTATTCCAAATCACTCATCCCATTCAAATATACTCACTTTGTAAGAAAAAATATAAATAGAGTGATGAGAGTATTTGTAAAATTATATTATTAAAATAATAAAATTAATAAAATTGAGTATAAAAATAATAATATTTTGTGTAAATATGTGATTATTATGAGAATAAAGTTAAAATAGTGATTTACATTTATAGAATGTACAAAGTACTGTGGAACGGACCGAAAAAAAAAAGTGCAAAAAATATTGTGGGATAGAGAGAGTAATATTTTAAAAGGTAATTTAGTTAAATTTTATGTATAAAGTAAAGAAGTTAATTGAATTGAACATAATATGGACCAAAAATTAAAAAATTAATAATATTTTTTGTAAATATGTAAATATTGTGAGTGTAGAGTTTATGAATGAATTTTTTTTAATCTACAAGTTGTTGTGGACATCTTAAAAGAAAAGACTGCAAATTGTTGTGGAATGAATATAGTAGTTTGTTTGTGTTGTGAAATTGAAGAAAAATTGGTATATTTTATAGAATAATTAGTATTAATTTGTGTAGAAGTTAATGTTTAGTAATTTATATCTTATGAAATTTCCCAAGCACTCGGTATACAGATATATTTGTCCCTTTCCAGTTATATTAGTCTGCACATTTTAATTATATTAGCATGCACGTTTCCTTTCACATTTAGTCAAATCTAATATGCAAATTTTAGTTATATTACTTAAAATGTGTATTTCAATTATATTAATTTGCACATTTTTGTATGTGTCCAGTTAGTTGGATAGTGCAATTGGCCAGTGCACAACTGGCTCTTAATAAACATATTTTAATTAATTGAATGGTGCAATCAGTGAATAGAAGTATATGCATTTAGTGACAAATTTTTTGGTGAGTTTGAGAGTTTTATATTTATTTGATATGTCTCTGTATATATGTTTGATATATTATCAATATATAATAAATTAACAAATATTTATATTGATATTTAAATAATTATACGAATATTATAAAAATATGCGAGTTAGTCTTTTGTGTAATATTGCACATGCAATACATGTCTAAATTTGGGGACTTCAGAATTTGTGGTTCAAGATGCGGAACCAACGGGTCACCGTGGAAATTAGCCAACATAAAAAAATTAATATTATTATTAAAAAAATAATAAAATTTGTAGTTCTTATAATTAACCAAAAAGAAAAACTTATAAAACAAAATTATTGGAACAATATTATTTTTTTAGTTAGATTGTAAAAAATTTGAAAAAATGAGTTGTCTAAATTTAAATTAGGATTAGTTTCACTGACTTGATCAGTTTAAATAGTTTTTGTTTACTAGTACTCAATTGAAGTCATAAACTATGAAGACCTAAAGATAATCCTGATGAAGTAAATCACACAACAGTGGAAATACTCAGTGAATAGCATGATCATAAAATGATTAGTGATGTATCTCTTAGCGTATGAATTAAAACCATGATCACATTAATTTGTTAGACTTGATCCTGAGGTCAAGTATAACAGAAAAAGAAAGCCCTAAAGAACCTGAAAAGTCAAATCCTTAAAGTGTGCATAAATTAAGGTTATTATTTGGAAAAAAAAATTGGGTGGGGGGTGGTAGTTTCCTCCATCACCGAAATTTGTGTTGCCAATCTACTTTCCAGAACCGGATTTTAGGTGTTTCCAAGTTTTATCTTTCATCGTTAATCATGTCTTCGTCTTTGAGCCAGATAATTTCCAATCGCAATCCTAAGAAGAGGCCATTGGTGGAGGGAGGTCAAATTGCTGGCCTGTAATCTATTCATCTGGACAACTCGAATCCCGAGGCTACTTCCATTATCCACTTTGTGGAGGAAGAGGAGGCTCAACATTCTGGTGAGCAGGATGTCGAACAGACTGTTGCTCGGCAAGGTAGGGATGGAGATGCTCCCATTGAGATTGAGTCCTCCAGCGAAGAGAAGGAAATCACTTGGGAGTAACTTGAGTCTATTAACTTCCCAAGGCCACAGTTGACTGATAAGCGAATTATAGAGGGCGTCGACCAGGAATTTGATTGGGATAACTACGTTTCTCGCTACTCAAATAGCTTCACAACCCTTGCTCGTCAGTTTAGGGACGCAGACAAGACCACAGACTATGTTGTGAGTAGCATTCAAAGTGTGGTCGCAAAAGATTTCTTAGACTAAGGGTTATAAAATCTCGTACGACATTTCCATGTTTGAGCTAGACCCAAATGAAAGAGTTGATCGCCCCTCCCCCAACTGCGATCAACTTGGACACACTCTATGGAGGAGTTACACTTCCCCTACATCCATTGATTGGTTGCTTCTTATTAGAGACAAATTTGGCCATCAAACAACTTACCCCCTATGCATGGAATATCTAGGTCACATTTTTTACTGTATTTGGTTTAGAAGGATATAAGAATAGATTAATTTCTAAGGGGATAAACTTTACTTTATGCATCACCAAGTGTACGAATGAGGGTAAGGGGTGATATTATCTCAAGGCGCGAACAAACATTAAAATCCTTGAAGGGATGCCAAACAAAGTTCGAGGGTGGAATTAGCAGTTATTTTTTATTGGGGGTGATTGGCGATCTCCGAATAATATTAATGGGCATGATGAGCATGTCATGTTCCCTACTGAATTTGGCAAGATGCAGCGTAGGATTTGATCCTTGCATTTACATTTGGCGAGCATCTAGAGCGAACTTAATATTCTTACTTTCTTCTGCAGGTCCATCTCCTCAATGTTGGAAGTGGTCCGGCATCTCAAAGGAGTTCAAATTACTATTACTTTAATCTACCTCCAGAATAAGAATGATTAGACCATCGAGCACTTGGGCAAACAATGTTGGAGACGAACAACAGAAATACATACTTCTCCTCACCACCTGGTTGTTCAAGTTGCTCGCCCCTCTGGTACTTTTTGGGATTTTGACTAAGAGACTAGCCTCTAATTCTTTCAAAAATTTACACAACTTAAAGTTGTTCGCCTTCTGCTCGCAGCTGCAAAGGTTACGGTCGATATCCCACCAGCCTTCAATTTATTGAATTGAAAAGTTTGTGGTATGGCGCGAACAAAGAAGGATCATTCCTCCCTCTTCCTTGCCATGCAAAGGAAGCATGGGGTTGGAAGTTTGGCTGCTCGCCTCCTCCCGCTCTTCGTACTGATAGGAGCGAAGAAAGATAGGACCAAACCTCTTCCCCGCCAAGATCTGCTCACCGTCTTCACAGGGGTGACAGTTCTCACGTGAGCCACTAGAATGAAACCCCAACCATAAAGTCTAAGACTTCGCAACCATCTGGCTCTATGCAGTTGAAACGAACAGAACGCTCAGAGCGAATAGCTCCCGTGATCACAGGTCCTCCATCTCCCATGCCTCTACATCTAGCTTCCTCTTATATTGGGTAGTTGATGGACCACTTTTCTCAGTTGGGTTACTGCTCGCTCGGCTGAGTATATGTTTTTCTTAGTGTGACTTTGAGAACTATTATTTTTGAAAAAATATCTCAAGTGTTTTTTACTCGCATCATCAGGTACAATCCTACCAACTTCCCAACTCGATGCGAGGACATGCATTAGTTTTCATTGTCCTGCATTCATGTTAACATTGTTGATCTGAATGGGCCGGTCTGGAAGGCTACTGAGGTTGTTGTTCGCCATTTGACCTAGGCCCTGGACTTCAATGTCCATCGTCAAACAATCTTGGACAATCTTCATTTGGCGATGCACTACTCGAGTGGGGCCTTGATCACGGCCCAGCAACCACTTGACCAAGTAAATGCCATGGAGCAATTAAACAAAACCTTGGCCCAAGCAGCAATCAAAGCGGGAGAACAGAAAAAGGAGGCAGACAGGAGAGCCTTAGACTTCAAGGCCAAGGCTAAGTGTGCAGTGGACAGTGAGAACGCTGTCTTTCAAACTTTGGAGCAGATGAGGGAGGAGGTTGTGCGCCTGAGGAGAGAGCTGGCTCAAGAAATGGTACGAGCAGCTAAGGAGACGATGGCCAAGATCCAAGAAGAGTTGAGGAGTCAAGTAAGTCACCTAAGGAGGGAAGATGGGACTCCCATTAATGAAGAGGAGAACCGGGCTCGCAAAAGGGGAAGACCACTTCCTGTGAGTCGGAGTCCGACTGGGTTGGGTTAGCTACTTCTGGGTCCAGACAAGGAGGTTCGGCATGATCTATTGCTGCTCCGTCAGTGCAAACTCCTCCTCCACCTCCATCGCCTTTTGGATTCCATGTGGTGGATGACACCCTTTTGGGTTGGGACCCCGCCCGATCGGGGTAAGAAATTTGTTGCACCTTCTTTTTTCTTTTGGTTTGTTTATAAAAAAATCTCACAAGTATTTTGTAGTGGTTTTTTGTAGGTATGTCCCGGCTAGCCACCCATAGAGGTGTGAGGTTCTACATTCCTTCGCCTGCTCCCGACCACTTATTGCTCTCTGTGACCTACCTGCTGGGGTAGCTCGCCGGACAATTGAGGAAGTTCCCTTCACTAGACTCACACCTAGTTGGTGGCAGTTGGAAAGCAAAAACCAGTTGACAAAGTCCGGCTGGCGATGCATCATGCCATGGGGGCTATGCTGGAAGCTCAGCGGGCCGTTGAGCAGATGTTAGAAAGTGACAAAACCCATCGGGAGTTCAATGTCTTTTACCTGAAGATGGCTGAAGATATGAAGAAGGTGACGGCTGATATGGAGGCCAAGGCCGCTCTAGCGGGCAAGCAGAGTGCCCTGAAGAAGATAGAGATGTTGCAAGCTGAGCTCGTCCAACATAAGGTGGAGGTGGATGCTGCTCTCGCGGGCAAGGCTGAGGAGCTCGCCCTTAAGTCCCAGGAGCTCGCCATTGAGAGGGAGCTCAACAAGACCCTTCGTGCTGAAAACTCCAAATTAAATGGCGAGCTCTGCTCCTTTTCAAATAAAATAGATTATCTACAGAGTCTTGTCGATATATCAGCTTCGCCCGAGGCGGTGTAGGCTGTGAGGGCCGGCGCTTCTAACTTTGGTTACTTGTTTTGCCATGCCGAGACTCTTTGTGCCTACTAGTATGCGGTAGACCGTAATGAGGACGCATGAGAGCTCCTAAAAAGTGATTTCCAAGAGTTTGTGGAGTCAACCACCTTTCCTCCCGGTTCTATCGCCGATATTGGGGACTTGGCAGATCTTGGTATTAACCTAAGCATCATCCCCTCGACCATCAGGATCACGGGCGGCAAGTAACCACCTATGGAGGTCGAAGATGCTGGCGAGGAAGCCGACGATGGCAATGTAGTTAGCGAGCTTCCGAGTGAGGAAGTCGAAAGAGGTGCCGAGCCTACCTACGAGCAGGTGGGCGAGCTCACCAGTGATATCATGGTGGATATTGGTGATCTGAGCCTGTTCACCAACGTTCCCACTCTGTCCCCTCCAACAGGGTAACAAGTTGCTGCCACTAATGATGAGCAAGTGCCCCCTGCTACTGAGCTGACTGCCGCTGCGGAGCTCCCATCTGCTGCTGACCCAGCTCCGGCCACAACTCCCCAGACTTAGGAGTTACTTTCCTTTTTCACTTTGTAGTAGTTTAGTAGCTCGCCCATACTTAGGTTGCTCTTTTATTTTTGCTTTTGTTTTCAAGTACTTAGTTAGATAGCCTATTGATTGGATTTTTGTAATACATTCACATGTACTTGAAATTCAAAAAATTTATATGAAGTACGGATTTCTGTTCAACCTTGTTATATTTCTTTTAATGTTATAATCTTGTTGTAGCTCGTTTTCTATTGGGTACATTTTTGTTCCTCTTATGTCAGTTAGGACCACAAATCTGCACTTTTATAAAGATCTCTTGGGCGGTTGGATTTTTATAAATCGTTTTACCTTAAACGTTTTGAAATCGTCTTGTGAGGATTTTTCTAACACAAGGTAGTAGATTTTTAGTAATTCTTTTAATAGGACACTTAACGACCCTTAGCACTTTAACAGCTTTTTCCTCGAGCTTTGACAATAACATTTCGGAACTTCGCCCTTTGCGTATTATGTCTGAACAGATATGTCTTTAAAAAATACATCCTTTATTGAAAAGTGAAATATAGATCATCATCAACATTCCTGATGCGAACTTCGGTAACCTATTTACAAACTATTTGTTTTGCTTTCTCTACTACTGATAATATTTCTTCAAAGGAGCTACGCTCCATGTATAAGACGAAGTTTTCCCTTCCATGTCTTCCTAATCGTATGTCCCATTAGTCCAAATTGCAGTGACCCGATATGGCCTTCCCAGTTAGGCCCGAAGATTCCGGCGGTACTACTAATCACTTTCTTAGTACCAGCTCTCCAATCTTGAACTTTTTGTGGCGCACTTGAGTGCTGTAATATTTTTCGGTCCTTTGTTTGTAGGTCGCATTTCTCAACTCGGATGAAGCTCGGGTTTCTTCAATCAGATTTTTTTCTACTGCTAAAGCTTCATAGTTAGTTTCTTCATCATAGCCTGCAACTTTCCATGTCGGATTCTGGACCCCTACTGGGATCACTGCTTCAGTTCTAAATGTTAAGGCGAAGGGTGTTTCTCCTGTGCTAGCTCTGTAGGAGGTTCTGTAAGACCATAACACTTCAGGGAGTTTGTCGGCCCAACTACCCTTCCTATCCTCTAGGCGGATCTACAAAATGTGTTTAAGAATTTTGTTGACAGCTTCGGCATGTCCGTTGGACTGAGGATGGTAGGGGGTCGAAAAATGCTTCCTTATATTCTAGGAGCTGCAGAATTCTATAAGTTTTTACCCGTCGAATTATTTTATGTTATCCATCACAATAGACTGCGGGAGTTCGAATCTATAGATCAGGTTTTTCCAAATAAAGCTTATCATCCTTTCCTGAGTTACAGTTGTCAATACTTCAGCTTCAACCCATTTTGTGTAGTAGTCTACTGCAACTACAATAAACTTAACACCGCTTTTGCCAGGTGGAAATGGGCCGATCAAGTCGATACCCCATTTTGCAAAAGTTCATGGGCTGAAAACTTATTTGAGCTTATTAGCTGGAGTATGGATGTTTGGCTCGAATAACTGACATTTTCGATATTTTTGGGCGAAGTTAATAGCATCTTTGCATAGAGAGGGCCAGTAGTACCCTTGTCTGATTGTCTTATATGCTAAAGTCAGCCTCCCGACGTGACTCCCACAGATTCCTTGGTGGATCTCTTCTAACACCTCATGTCCTTCTTTGTCTGTTAGACATTTGAGTAGGAGTAGAGAGAATCCTCATTTATATAGCTGATCATCTATGAGCGTGTATCTGGCTGCTTGCTTTACTAACCAACTGGCTACCCATACATCTTCCGGAAGTATTCCATCTTCTAAATATTTTATGATGGAAGCTCGCCAATCATTGTCATCCTCTTGCCCCCACTTGAGGTTTGATTTACTTTGTCATTAGATGTCGAGGGATTTTGCAATTTATTTATTACAACTTCTGTTAGCTCCGCTCTCCATTGCTTGTAGCTAGTCGGGCTAGTGCATCTGCTTGTGTGTTTTCCAGTCTTAGAATTTTCTCGATGTACACTTGCTCGAATAATGATATTAGATGCGCCACTATTTTTTGTATAGTGCCATCTTCCAGTCTTTTACTTCATATTCCCCCGGAACTTGGGATATTATTAGCAGGGAATCTCTGAAAATTTGAAGTTTGGTTGCCCCCATAGCTAATGATAGCCTAAACTCTACTATCAGCGTTTCATACTCAACTTCGTTGTTTGCTGCTTTGAAGTCGAATCTGATTGCTGAGGTGAAGACTTGTTTCTCTTGGCTTATGAGTACTACACCGGCTCCTGTTGCAGTGCTAGTGGATGATCCATCGATGTAGAGGTGACATGAGAAAATAAGTCCCCTCGTCCGACCTTATGGGAAAGTCAGCTCGACAATAAAGTCGGCGAGAGCTTATCCCTTGATCCTTGTTCAGGGTGCGTTGGTCATTCCATATTGGCTAACCTCTAGTTGCCATTTGAGTAGGCGTCCAGCAGTGTCAGGGCGGTGTAGTATTTGCCTTAGTGGGAATGTTGTTAGCACCTCCACCCGGTGATCGAAAAAAATATGGCCGCAGTTTTCTAACATTCATCACCAGGGCGTAGGCTAGTTTTTCTGTAGGTGAATAGTGTTGGTCCCGAAACGAGTAAATCAGTGTATGGGGGGAATACACTGATGTCAGATTTTCCCGTAATCAGGAAAATGCTCTTTCAGACTTAGTCAGGAAGATCCTGATGTGTTCAGTTAAACTGATGGTCCTCAGGGGCAACTGGGACGGATCAGCAATGAACCAAATAGGCTAAGTCAGAGTGTGCACTCAGTAGCTCAGTAGAGATAACCTCCTACTGACAGCTTGGAAGCAAGTCAGTTGGATAGCTATCTCAGTAAGATAAGTTTAGTGCGGAATGTGAGCCCTTAAGTTTCTACTTGTTTTAGTTCCTGAAAACTTATCAGTATTTACTTAAGGAAAACGTGATTAAGGATGGTGCACAGTTTTAATGATCAGGATGAAGAATCAGTCCTGATGGTTCGAAAACAATGCAAGGATGCTCAGTTTAATATAATGACAATATGATCCTGAGCAAGTAAATCAGCACAAGGGGACGTATTTAACATGGTTCGGAGATAACCAACTCCTACGTCCATGGTTCGAAGGATAGGTGCTTGATTTTTACGTGCCAAGGGACACGAGTAGCCTTCTTCCTCTCTAAGGAATCAACCCCTGGGCATTTTACAAGTCCCAGTCCTTCCTACCAACCAACTCACAAACTGAGGGGTTTGGTATTCACATTTCCAACTATTGTGTGATGATCCCTCTAAACAAAATAGTTCTAAGGATGGGATCAACACTCTAAGCAAAATACAGAAATGATTCCTACTACAACACTAGGGAAATTTAAAACTTCAGAGTGTTGCTTCAAATCAGCTTTGAGTGCTTGGAATCTTGAGAATACTTTCGCTTGGAAATTTCCCGTAACCTTGAATGGGAGCAAGGTCTTCTGTATTTAGGGGGTTTGAAATAAATCCGTTGGAGGAGATCCGTTTCAAATCCTCCTATTTTAGGTAGGTGCAGGTACTGGTTGTCCTTGTCTGACAAAACCCATACCTAGTATGGCAAAAATCTGATCCGCCGCCTGCACCTCTGAGAAACATTAAATGCGTGCAGTCTCTGTACATACGTGTCGTCTCCTCACTGGTCGTTTTTCCAACGGCTAGTTTGTCGGCTTTGACTTTACTGAGCCTCATACATTTATAACTCCGAGTTCCTCGTTCTTTACTCAGAATAAATGTTAGTCTTATGTTAGAGACACTGACATTCCTTTTGTTTCTCAGACTTCCATTGCACGTGTAACCTTTGGGTCTCAGGACTTACAAGTATCAGATAAACTTATACTAGGCCCAAGTCAGGACTTATGACGACATTTAGCCTGATCAAGGTAACATTGTGCTCTCACTGATAGGGACCTCCCTGAGCATGCTTAGTTTACTCAGTTTAGTCAGGATTAGTGGTCTTCGATGGCTTCTACGCAGCTTCAGGACTCTTTCCAGGTTTCTCAGGTTCAGCTTCAGGTTGATCATCTTCAGGACGATCAAGACCTTCAGGGTTGGTGATGCTTCTGACTTTAGACTTTTGGGACGTCACCATCAGTCTTCAATATTCAGCACGTTCCCCCTGAACTGAATACCTGTAAATAGAAAACTCCATTCTAACCTGTCTATCCTGAAACTAACATCCTAATTAACTATACTTAGGCAAATTCATCAAGGGGTTTTGGGATCTAATCAAAACACTAAGATTGTCCCAACAATTTCACCCTTTTTTATGATGCCAAAACCCTTAGAAAAAACCTAACCATCTAAACAAGTTACTGAAACCTCAGTATTCAGTTCAGGAACCTTAAACATTTCAGGTCCTTAGATCTATAAGATGGACACAGGAAAGGGTTAGTACAGTTCTTGATAAAGTGCGGAAAAGTAAATCAAGAGTCAACGAGATGATGTCTCAGGAATGTAAATAGTTTCATTGATATGGGAGTTAAGTACACAAATTCCTGAAACTATTACAATGACAATTCCTGACAACTACTCCTGCTCTTCTACTCCTCCTCATCCCATCTGGCAAGAGTCAGTCCATACTTCGTCAAGCTTCTCACCTTCGCAGCATGAAATAGATCAGCATCCTCGAGAGCACCAGTGTTCTGAGCCACCATGGCTATTTCAGCTTGAATTAAGTTTTGGTTGAGGTGATGATTAATTCCATGTGTCGGCGGGTAGTAAACTACGTTCTCGGGAGCCTTGACCTGAACTCCAGCTCTATCAGCAAATCTTACAATTTCAGCCCATAGATCAGGATAGTGCAAGGCCACCCACTTAGCAAATACAACATTCTTATCATGGCCCTCGCACTTGATCCAGTTTCCGTAGACATAATACTTCTCCACGAACTCCTTCTTGACCGGTACCCAGGTCTCATTGAATTCAGGAAGGATGAAGCTGTCTAAGTACTCATACTGACACGATCCTGATGGCACCACAAGAACTAACTTCTTCTTCGGACCAGCAGCTTTCTTCTTCATTGCACTTGGCTCAGGTTTCTTCTTCTCAGCCTTGTCCTTCTCCTTCAGGGCGTCGACCTGACCCTGAAGTTTCTCAATCTTCGTATCCTGAGACCTCACCTTCAATGCAGTTTCCAAGGTCAGCTGCTTTTGCTTCTTCCTTGCCAAAATTAAGGGATCAATAGGAAAATGTTGTTCTTCGCATTCCTCCATCAGTTCCTCCACTTCTTCAGAAGTTGCATGTTTTCTCTTATTCTGATCCTGAATGGGAATCTCAGGATCAGTGGCCTTCCTCTTCTTCGAAACATCGAACTTAGGATTTTTCTTCTCTTCCCCCTTTTTGGCAGCATCAGGGGAATCCTCTTCCTTATCCAGTTTGGCTTTGATATAATCAATCAGGATCCCCTGGGAAGTAGCCTGGTCCACCACCACCTTCAGCTCAGAAGCCAAATTGTGAATCCTCTCAGCCCTGACAATACTTTCGGAAAGATGATTGTCGAACTTCTTCTGCATGGTAGATAACTCTCTCTTCTGATTGGAACAGTCTGTCATCAGAGTTGTGAATGATTTCTGCCATACGTCATTAGAGTTCTTCAAGTTCTCCTTGATCTTTCCCAAGAGAACCTCATCCTCCGCTTTGGCTACTACCTGAGCCACCTCTCTGACCTGGGCCTCCTGCCCCTGCATTGCTTAAGCAATTAGCGCCCTTATCCTGCCATCCAGGCCACAGAAAGATGAATTGATAACACTTTGCACTTGGCCAGTTATTGTGGCGAGCTCAGTTGATCACTAATTCTCAATGCTCAGGAAGTGTTCAGAGTTTTCCTTCCTTGGATGAGAGAATGCAGTCGACAGCTTTTTGTGTTTGTCCTGCTAACGAACGATCTTGCTAAGGATGCTCCGGCCCATCAGTGAAACTTCCACTGAAATGGTCCGGCTCTTTTTCTTCCTCATTGTGGATTTCCTCGAAACCACAACTGGGGCCTCTCCATGAGCCTCAGCAGTCCCGACCCCGGGGAGTGCGTCATCGGCCTGTGTAACTGCTCCTGAGGTTGCACCTTCAGCAGTGGGGATGATGGCGAGCGTCTGATCTGGATTGTTTTGCCTGACAACCCTGATAAAATCTTATGTGCGCAGGACCTAAGCATAACTTCTGATTTGGAACCTGTCGCACAAGATCTGCTCCTGATCCCTCAAGAAATCCAGGCCCTTCAGCTGGATCAGTGACGCAAGCTCTGGGAAAGTAATTCGACGTATGATCACAAGGGTCCTCAGCCTGACCGCCTCCTCCTGATATAAGTTCTTCAGCTCGGGCAGGTGCTGACAGACATATCTGATCGCCTGGGATCTTGCATCCAACTCAAATGTTGTCAAGCTGACTGTCTTGGGGGCGATCTCGTGAGCACTGAGCAGACTCGGATTTCTCAGAAGCCGCAGGCGCCGACTCGCCCTGACCTTCATCCTCCTCCTCACCACTCTGACACTTCTCTGAGCCATCAGACTCACTACTCTGCCCATCCTAGGCCTCCTCCAACTCCTCTTCTTCAATCAGCTCCTCCTGAGCTTCTCCACTTGGTTCCGCCTGAGCCACAGTCTCCTCAATATTTTGGACCACCGCCAACACTTGGTCCTTATTCCCTTCCTTAGCCTGCTCAGGTTTACCTTGTTCCCCCTCGATCTGAGTCACCTCCAACTGAGGAATCTTCTCAGTACTCGGAGCCGCCGCAGGCTCTGAAGAGGGAGTTTTGGCAGGTGCCACTAATGAGATTGGCATAGTTGGAGTGGCGACAGATACTGACCTCTGATCAGGCAGGTCTGATTCAGTGTCAGAGGTATCCTTCAGCAGTGTCTTTTTCTCCTTGGGCTCAGAGATTACGATGCCCTTCATCTTCACCTTAGTGGGCACAGACTTGGCCGGCTCCTCCTGAGCCTTCGAGCCAATAGCCTTACCCTTGCCCTTCCTCTTGGAGACCCTCTTGATCTTAGTATCATTCATCCTCTTTATAGTGTCTGTAGAATTCTGAAAGAGGATATGTTTGTCCTTGAAATCGATGAGTCCTTCCTCATCGATATCTCCAAACTGAAGATCCTGAAGTATCACTGAGAGTCTTGAACCAAAAAGAGGGTTCTTTGAAAAGACGATCTTATCACCATGCCTTTCCACTTTCTTGGCTTCCTGAACCAACTTCTGAGGAAGTGTTCCTCCTAATCCACCCTTGTGTTATCCACCACTGCAGCCATTACCCTGATCTTCGGCTGGGAGATCTGATCCATACCTCCCACAAACCCCATGATGCTCTGGACAACAACTTCGAACATCAGTTTGTACTCGGGCTTCAGAAGCTTCTTGTTCATCTTCCCAAAGATCTCCTGAGGCACAAACAGGTAAGTGTCTACACAGCCTTGTTCCTTGCCGAACCTATACATGGAAGGATCTGACAGTTCCTCTTTGTCAGTGGAGTGAGGCAGCTTGTAGATCTTTGACGTTCACCTTCTCCGAGAAGTGCGGAACGTATCTTTTGCCATCCTTCTCCACATGCCTCCGGAGTGGAATCACTGATTCCCACCCCCTACATTATACTGAGTCAAATTTGCATAAAATACAACAATTTGGTGAGCACAGGTTTTGGCAGGTTTGATGGTGATGAAATCAAGGAGCCCTGTTGATTTGATCGCTCCATAAACTTGGCTCAGCTGCTTGATGGTTGATCGGTGGGAAAAGTCGACCAGCCATTCAAATGTAACCTTGGATTCCACGGCGGAGATGGCGGGGTGGAATTTCTTGGCGTCGGCAATGGACATTTTGTAAGCAGCCATGGATGCAGAGCTTGAGAAAGAGAGATTAGTTGTAGAAAAGTAGGAATGCAAGAGAAATTTGAGTGCGTAAATGATGCATAATGAAAAAATTCCCTTTTATACCCAAAACTTCAGTTTTAATGAACGGTGTGGATTGATAGTCTTTTGAAATTCAACGAATTTGATGGAAGGGTATATCCGGAATATAAAATTACCAAAGGTCAATTTTTCAAATTAATGATTCAAACACTTTATCGAAACATGTTCCCGCCCAAATGCATTTAATGTTTGTCAGAAGAATGTCTGAAATAAATACAAATTTTGCATTTAATAAAAACTGAAAATTAAATGAACGGCTGAGGATTTGAGTTAAAACCCTTTTGATTGATGTGGTGTCAGACATGATTAGATAAGAGATAAGCAAGACAAGAAAGGAAAGATTCAGGAGTACTTACCAGTCAGTCAAGTATAGAAACTTGACTGATACCTCGTGAGACCGATCAGGGCGACAAGTCCTAAAATCTGTGTCCTGAACCTAATTCTATCCTGATCATGAAGATCCTAAATCTGATGTCTGTTCCCCCTAGAAGCCATCCATCTTTCTATAACCTGATCCTGAGTTAGTCATCCCTCCTGACCACCTTGTTCAACCTGAACCAGGATTCATTGAATCCTCTACACCTGGGTCAAAAAGTCCTAACTCCACTGCCAGCTTAACAAACCTGGTTTCAGGCAAAGCCTTAGTCAGGATGTTAGCTCTCTGCTTGTCAGTAGAGATCCTTTCCATTCTTATATCCTTCTTCTCAAAATGATCTCTTATAAAGTGGTGTCTGATGTCTACATGCTTACACCTTGTGTGTAAGACTGAGTTTTGGGATATGGCAATGGCACTATTATTGTCACAATAAATTGGGACTTCAGTGGCCTCAACTTGGTAGTCTCTCTGTTGTTGCTTCAACCGAAGGATTTGGGAGCAACAACTGCCTGCCGCCATATACTCAGCCTCAGTAGTAGACGTTGCAACACTTGTTTGTTTCTTTGAAAACCAAGAGATCAGTTTGCTCCCTAGAAACTGACATGTGCCAGTAGTTGATTTCCTATCTACCCTACAGCCTCCATAATCAGCATCAGAATACCCTGTCAGTTCTAGGTTGTCATCAGAGGGATACCAAAGTCCTAAGTTGATTGTACCCTTCAGGTATTTTAATATCTTTTGGGCACTATCTAGATGAATCTTCTTCGGGTCAGACTGATACCTTGTACAAACTCCAACTGCATAGGTGATGTCAGGACGACTTGCAGTCAGGTACAATAACAATCCAATCAGTGCCCTATATTCAGTCTGATTCACTGAGGTCCCCTCCTTGTTAGGATCCAGCTTCTCATTTATGTTCATGGGAATACGTGAGACTTTGCTGGACTAAACTCCAAACTTCTGAATCAAATCCCTCGCATACTTGGACTGATTGATGAAGATTCCGAGTCAGTTTGCCTGACCTGAAGACCTAGAAAGAAGTTCATCTCTCCCATCATTGACATCTCAAACTTCCCCGTCATCAGCTTTGAGAATTTCTCACAAAGCTTCAGGTTAGGTGATCCAAAAATTATGTAATCCACATAAATTTGGACTAAGAGAATGTCCTCCCCTTTGGATATCCTGAAGGGGGTCCTGTCCACTGTTCCTTTCATGAACCCGTGGTCTATCAGGAACTGGGAGAGTGCATCATACCAAGCTCTAGGAGCTTGTTTCAGGCCATAAAGTGCTTTCTTCAAGTGATACACCTTATCACCAACTTCGAACCCAGGAGGTTGTTCCACATAAACCTCCTCGTTCAGACCTCCATTCAGGAAAGCGCTCTTCACGTCCATCTGATACACCTTGAACTTCATTTTAATGTTGCATAAGCCAGAAACAACCCGATTGCCTCTAACCTTGCGACCGGAGCGAAGGTCTCATCATAGTCGATCCCTTCAGCCTGAGAGTAACCCATTCCACCAGTCTAGCCTTGTTCCTGACAACAACATTCTTCTCATCCCTCTTGTTCTTGAAGACCCACTTGGTGCCAATAACATGTTGACGCCTAGGTCTCTCCACTAACTCTCAAACCTGATTCCGCTCGAACTGATTGAGCTCATCCTGCATGGCTAGGATCCAATTGGTGTCAGCAAGAGCTTCTTCTATGTTCTTAGGTTCCTGATCAGACAGGAAAGAGCAGAATATATCATTCTCGCCATGGAACAACCTTGTCCTGACCCCCTCATTGATATCACCAATGATATCTGCCAATGAGTGATCATCTAGCCACCACCTCCTGCTGACCGGAGCATTGGGAGCAGCTGCTGATGTTCCCTCGCCTGATCCTGAAACGTTAGTCTCGACAATAACAGGCAAAGAAGAGGAACGAGCAAGAATAGGGGACACTGAGTCATTCCCTGAGGGTTATCCAATGTTAGGGACATTGTTTCCCCCTACAGAGTTGGACTCAGTAACTGTGTCAGGTGCAGAAGCATCATCACCGACAGTCCTTACCTCAGGTTGAGTCTGTACCTCCGTCTGAGACTCAACATTCTCCGAGGCTGGGGCTTGCTGAGGGTTGGCCTGAGGTCCATCTTGATCGTCATCATCATCCCATCCCTTAGGAGCATTCACAAACTTGACCTTGAACTCAGGATTTTGCTTCAGGCTCAGTCTTGTCACCCTCTTGGTAACCCCCTCAGTGTCAAGACTTGGAACATGTTTTCTACGCACTGATGCAGTCTCATCAAACACAACATGAGGTGTTTCCTCCACAGAAAGGGTCCGACAGTTATACACCCTGAAAGCTTTATTGACTGAGGAGTATCCTACGAACACTCCCTTATCAGACTTGCTATCAAAGGCTTTCAGCTAGTCTTTCCCATTGTTCAGGATGAAACACTTACACCCAAAGATATGGAAATAGGAGATGTGAGGCTTCCTCTTGCTCCATGTTTCATAAGGTGTCTGAGCATGTTGTTTGTTCAGCATAGATCGGTTCTGAGTGTAGCAAGCAGTATTGATTGCTTCAGCCCAGTACTTCTTGGGCAGTCCTGACTCAGCCAACATGGTCCGGGCAGCTTCCTTCAGGGTCCGTTCCTTCTATCAGCAACTCTATTCTATTTTGGAGTCCTAGCTGCAGAAGTCTCATGAGCAATGCCAAGGTCAGTACAAAAATCAGTTATAATAGAGTTAATAAACTCCGTTCCCCGATCTGATCCTAACGATGCTCTGACCCTGTTCAGTACTCAATTTCTTGAGCAACTCTGGAAGCTTGACCTGAGTCTCCTTCTTGTTCAGCAAGAAAATAACCTATGTGTACCTGGAATAATCATCATCAACAACAAGGGTATATTTCCTACCATTCATACTGACAGGAGTAATCGGACCAAAGAGATCCATGTGCAGGAGCTGAAGTACTCTGTCAGTTGAGAAGGCATCTTTCTCCTTGAATGAAGCTTTGGTTTGCTTACCTTCCTGACATGCTCCGCACACGTGGTCTTTGCTAAAAACTTCATTAGGTAGACCCTCTACAAGAGAAAGTCAAGAGATTTTTTTAATAATCTTGAAGTTAAGATGACTCAGGCGCTTATGCCAAAGCCAACTGAGTTCGGAGGAACTCTTAGCGACCAAATAAGTTTCAGGTGAGCTGCTCTTAAAGTCAGCAAAATATATGTTGCCTCTCCTGACACCTGTAATGAGAACCTGCATGGAAGATTTGTCTTTCACAAGGCATATATTCGAGGTAAATTCTACACTATATCAACGGTCACAAAACCAACTGACCGAAAGCAGATTATGACTAAGACCTTCAACATAGGATACATTAAGCACCTTAACAGAACCAACAACAAGAGTACCAAACCCTCTAGTGAAACCCTTAAAGTTATCACCAAAGGTAACCTGCGGGCCATCCTGAGCTATGTAGTCCTGAAGGAGATCATGAAATCCGGTCATGTGCCTGGAACAGCCTGAATCCAGGTACCAATCCTTCTTGAGATCCTCCTTCCTCTTCTTGTAGCCCGCAGTGACCTGAAAAGAATCAGGCCTCAGGTACCCATCTCGTATTGGGTCCTACAATGTCAGTCATACACTTCGGGATCCATATTTGTTTAACAATTCTAAAGGAGCTGCTCGAGCCTGACCTCTAGGCACTTGAGGTCTGGCCTGAGCTTTATCGGAGTCAGGTCTACGTCGCCCTTCAGGAGCCACCCGATCAGTCTTTCTCCTTGGAGGATTAGGACGTTCCTGATGGGCCATGTGCCTTGCCTGAGGCCTCTAGACCTCAGTATCCCTTGGCCTTGCCTGAGGCCTCCTCTGGCCTGAATTCCTTCCACCCTGAGCATTCTGAGGCTTAGCCTGAGAAATGCTAGGGGTAGAATTCCTTGCAGCCTGAGGGTTCCTAGGCTGAGCCTTGGGGTTCCCTTGGTCCTTCTTCCTCGGCTCTTGGTGAGGTGCATTGGCCTTTTGCTTAGGTTGTGGCCTTGGTCCCTCGGCCTGTTGCCTGACAGGTTCAGCGGGCACTTTCTCCTTCCCCTTGCCTTTGTCCTGGTGAGCAACACTTGGGCCCTTGTCACCAGTTTGGGCAGGGACAAACACTTTCTGAGAGTTGCTCCCTGAAGCAGCTCTTTTCTTCTTGCCCTTAGGGTTCTTGGAGCTATCATAGCCCAACCCTACTTTGGCACCATCGATATGCTGAGAGATCGTTGTTAACTCATCAACCACTAGGGAAGATTTGTGTAACTTCTCCAGCTTTTCCTCAAGGTGTACGTTGTGCTTTTTCAGGGCCTCAATTTCAGTGGTGTATTGAAGCACCAATTTTTTATCAACAGCCTCTCTTGAGGTTTGTTCAAGACTCCGAGCAGTTTGCTCAGCACTAAGGCGAGCTTGCCACTCATCCTCGAACATCCACCTGAGAGCTATCCGTTCAATCTTCTGTTGTTCCTGAGCAAGGAACCGATCAGTATCACGAGTCTCAATTAGTGAGCTGATTACAGCATTAAGTCTTTCAACCACCATTGGAGTTTCATCGTGCCTATTCCGGGCATGAAGCAACTCATCCTGGAGGTTTACTAACCTCAGTGCTTCCTCAGTATCCCTCATTCTGAGAGACTCAGTGAGACGATCATTTTCACAACTCAGTTGTGCATTCACATCCACTGTATGAGTATGAGTCTCCTGCAGCCTTAAAAAATCAACCATCAATTGCTCTAGGGCGAGCTGAAGGTCGAGATCTCTTGCTGAATCTGAGCTAAGCTCAGGTGCGTGATCAGGAGAAGAGGCAGAAGAACACACCTCATCATCTGTCATTAGGTAGAGGTCATCATACTCCTCATCGCAGAAAAGTTCAGGGGATCGGCGTCCTGGGCCATCTGAATCTGAGGAATCCTCAGCAATCATCGCTCTCCGATCTGATGCCCTGAGATCTCTTTTGGCTCTCCGATCTTCTCTCTCCCGAGCACTGAGCTCCGGATAATCATACTGATAATGTCCGGTCTTCTTGCAGTGATAGCATTGATCTGCATCACTAACACCTGGTTTATCAATGTACCTCTTCTCTGCTAACTCCTTCCTGCTCTCTGATGATCATTCAGGCTTGGAGCTGGATCTTATGGGCTCAGCATCATCTCTTCTTCTGGAGCTTTTCTCGTCCCTCCAACGCTCTGGCTCATCTCTTTCTCTCCTGGAGTCAGAACCCCTCATCTCTTCCCTCCAAGGGCTCGACCTCCCGGGCCTGGAATACATGCGGTCACGAGTGTCAGTATAAAACTTCTTATGCCTGCCGAAACGAGAGTTTAGCTTCTCGAATCTACGTGCCATCAGACTGTACTCCAAGGCTAGCTCGTCCCTGTTCATCTCCTTCAGGGACCTCTAACCAGTTCCAGCCTCAGGCTCAGGAGTAGCTTTAAGATCCACGCTCTTTTCCTTCTCAGGTGTCTTCTCCTCAGTCACGTCCTCACTGACTACACCCTTCGCCTTCCTCTTATCGAGTTTGAATTACAGAGCCTTTAACTTTGAGAAGAGGTGAGAGTAAGGAACGTTCGTAAGATCTTGAGTGTTTTTCAACAAGATCACTCATGTATCCCATCTTTCAGGGAGACAGTTAGGGATTTTAGAAGACACCTCCCTCTTGGGAAACTCCTTCCCAAGGGTTGCTAGCTCGTTCATCATCTTAATGAAATGAGCTTCCATCTGATCTATGGATTCACCATCAAGCATCCTGAATGCCTCAAACTTTCTGATAGCCAAATCCCGCTTATTCTCTTTTATCTTCTCAGAACCCTCACTCATCTCTGCCAGGGCGTCCCATATCTGCTTGGCCGTCTTCAGATGCATGAGCCTGACCGAATTCTCGTAAGAAAATGTGTGGAGTATAATGTTTTTCGCAACATTATCCAGTCCGATTTGCTTAATCTGATCAGCAGTAAGCGCGGACCTCTCCACAGGCTCATCTCCAGCACTTGGAACAGGGACATTTCTAGACACGGGCCAGGTGGTAGATCGATTCGTTATGAACGTGATAGGACCAGTCTCGATCACCTTCGGCATCTGATCGTGAATGGAGTAGAGATGCGCAAGGACCATGAATTTCCAATAATCATAGTTATCAACTGAGAACTCGGGAAGGTTGCACTCAAGGCGCTTAGAACCGGATGCCATGATATGCAAGTTTTCAGAAACAGATCAGTTCAGTTGACCACCAAAAGTTTCTCCTCAAAAACTGTTGGTAAACAAGTCAGTGGTCTTTTGAATCACTACTCTGATACAACTTGTTGGTCCCGAAACAAGTAAATCAGTGAATGGGGGAATACACTGATGTCAGATTTTCCCGAAATCAGGAAAATGCTCTTTCAGACTTAGTCAGGAAGATCCTGATGTGTTCAGTTAAACTGATGGTCCTCATGGGCAGTAGGGATGGATCAGCAATGAACCAAATAGGCTAAGTCAGAGTGTGCTCTCAGTAGCTCAGTAGAGATAATCCACCTACTGACAGCTCGGAAGCAAGTCAGTTGGATAGCTATCTCAGTAAGCTAAGTTTAGTGGGGAATGTGAGCCCTTAAGTTTATACTCGTTTTAGTTCTTGAAAACTTATCATTATTTGCTTAACGAAAACGTGATTAAGGCTAGTGCACAGTTTTAATGATCAGGATGAAGAATCAATCCTGATGGTTTGAAAACAATGCAAGGATGCTCAGTTTAATATGATGACAATATGATCCTGAGCAAGTAAGTAAATCAGCACAAGGGGATGTTTTTAACGTGGTTCGGAGATAACCAACTTGTACGTCTACGGCCTGATTTAACAGGAAGCTACCCTCTACCACTGAGGATAGGTACTTGATTTTTACGTGCCAAGGGACATGAGTATCCTTCTTCCTCTCTAAGGAATCGACCCCTGGGCATTTTACAAGTCTCAGTCCTACCTACCAACCAAGTCACAAATTGTGGGGTTTGGTATTCACGTTTCGAACTATTGTGTGCTGATCCCTCTAAACAAAACAGTTCTACGGATGGGATCAACACTCTAAGCAAAATACAGAAATGATTCCTACTACAACACTAGGGAAATTTAAAACTTCAGAGTGTTGCTTCAAATCAGCTTTGAGTGCTTGGAATCTTGAGAATACTTTTGCTTGGAAATTTCCCGTAACCTTAAATGGGAGCAATGTCTTCTGTATTTAAAGGGGGTTTGAAATAGATCCGTTGGAGGAGATCCATTTCAAACCCTCCTAATTTAGGTAGGTGCAGGTACTGGTTGTCCTTGTTTGACAAAACACATACCTAGTATGGTAAAAATCTGATCTACCGCCTGCACCTCTAAGAAACATTAAATGGGTGCAGTCTCCGTACATACGTGTCGTCTCCTCACTGGTCGTTTGTCCAATGGCTAGTTTGTCAGCTTTGACTTTACTGATCCTCATACATTTATAACTCTGAGTTCCTAGTTCTTTACTCAGAATAAATGTTTGTCTTATGTTGGAGACACTGACATTCCTTTTGTTTCTCAGACTTCCATTGCACGTGTAACCTTTGGGTCTCAGGACTTACAAGTATCAGATAAACTGATACTAGGCTCAAGTCAGGACTTATGACCGTCAGTAAGACATTTAGCCTGATCAAGGTTACCTTGTGCCCTCACTGATAGGGACCTCCCTGAGCATGCTTAGTTTACTCAGTTTAGTCAGGATCAGTGGTCTTCGATGGCTTCTACGCAGCTTCAGGACTCTTTCCAGGTTTCTCAGGTTTAGCTTCAGGTTGATCATCTTCAGGACGATCAAGACCTTCAGGGTTGGTGATGCTTCTGACTTCAGACTTTTGGGACGTCACCATCAATCTTCAATCTTCAGCACGTTCCCCCTGAGCTGAATACCTGTAAATAGAAAACTCCATTCTAACCTGTCTATCCTGAAACTAACATCCTGATGAACTATACTTAGGCAAATTCATTAAGGGGTTTCGGGATCTAATCAAAACACTAAGATTGTCCCAACAAGTAGCATAGCTCTACTTCATGGAGCGCTTGGCACACGTAGTAAACTGGTAGGTGCATTTTTCCTTCTGTCCACACCAGTACACTAATACATGTGTAACTAGTTTTTCCTTCCGTCTGGTGAGTATTGTATTTCTTCTTCGTACACTAATACATGTGTAACTAGTTTTTTAATTAGTAACAAACACTCTCTAACTTTTTTCTGATTACCCTTTACAGTTCCGGCACCCTTAGGAGTTGGAAATTTTACACAGTAGTAGTAGGTTGAATAGACATCTTTGAATTCAGCAATAAAAGAAGAACCAAGGATCCCGTTATAAGATGACTGTTGATCTACAACTAAGAAATCTATCAGTGTAGTCAGTCTCTTTTCTGGGTCCTCGGCTGATACACGCTCTACTGACAACCAAATCATTTATAAGGGGATGGTTACAGCTTCTGCAAACTCCACTATCCTGTGATTACAATCTTCTATATACGACTTATAATCTTTTAGTAGACCTAGGGTTCTCTTAAAAAGTATGTTGGTGTAAGCTCCAGTATCCACGAGCAGGCGATGGACCTTCGTGTTCATTATGTTCGTGTTTATCACCAACGAGTCATTGTGTGGAGTGAGGATTCCTTCCAAGTCGGCCTATGAGAAGGTTAACTCCGCAGTGGGCTTGGAGTCGGTTTTGGAGCCTAATCTCATCTCTTGCATCTGGTGAATAGCTCGCATGTTTGATTTCCTTTGTCTCTTTGACGCTAGAGGTCTTCCATCTGTAACTCCGCCAGCTAGCCCAACTTGTTCCTCCAACACTAAAATCTCCCTATTCGGCTCTTGTTGTGCAGAAGGGGCGGGAGGTCCGCATCTATTTTGCCTTGGCCGACGATCTTCATCATCTTCCTCATCTTCTCGTCGCTATCCTCCCACCTAGCTTGTTCTGTCTTTTGACGGGGACTTTCTTGACAAACTCTGCTAGTTTCCCATCCTCATAGAACTTCCAGAGCTGTTTCAGTAGGTCTCGACACTCACAGGTGAAGTGACCAATGCTTTGGTGGTAAGCACAGTATTTTTTAGGATTTAGCTTGCTTCAATCTTGCCTGATTCTCCAAGGTTCGTTCAGCATCGTTCTATCCTTTACTGCTATAAAGACCTGATCTACAGAGACAGACAGTACTTGGTTTAGTTTTACTTTGTACTCTGCACTGTCTCTAAAGGATTTTAGAATTTTTGGGGCCTTGTACATGCCCCCAGCTTACTTTCCTCCGGCTTTCTTCTCTTCGGCCTCTCCACCTATCTTCTTTTGGATAGCTTCCTGCATGGCTACGTAGATTCCTGCACTGTGTCTAAATTCAGCATATATTTTTGGGAAGGACAAATGCATTTCTTTCCAAAGGTCTGTCCCTTTCTTTAGACCAGCCATAACAGCCACTATTTTAGTATCTTCACTCACGGGCTCTCCTTCCAACAATATCTTGTAGAACCTCTCAAGGTACTGTTGGTCCGATTCCTCACCTCCATGGTCGATGTTAGCTAGTTTGTGCTTCAGGGTGAGGTATGTCTCATATCTTGAAAAATGTGAAAGGAATTCTCGGGTCAGTTGTTCGAATGACTGTATCGAGTCAGGAGCTAATGACAAAAACCACCTGTGGGCCCGATCCCCATGAGTAAGTGGGAAGTTTCTGCACTGAGTGGCATCAGTTGCTCCCATAGAGATCATGAAGTCAGGGTACTTCGAGATGTGCACTTTTTGGTTTAATTCTCCTTTATTTAGGGCCATCGCCGGGACTTGTATTTTCTTCTGGATGGGAGCTTTGAGTATGGTGGATGCTAGCGGAGATATAGGGAGTGTGTCGGTGCTAGCTCCATCATTTTTAATTGCCATTTGCATTTGTAGTTCTTCGATGGCCTTTTTGAACATGGTCAGCTCATCATTGTAGATCACTCCTGTCGAGGCTGTTCAAGGACTGTGGTTCTTGTGCGAGCACGGTCCTACAGTCCCCTCGCTCTGGGGTGACCTAGCTGTGACTTGCTGGAATTGTTGAGCACCATGGGAACCAAGTCTATCGGAAGCTGATCTTCGCATCCTGTCATGGGCTAACCTACGTGGAGGTAGCTACGTATCATCCTTTCTTAGTTGGAGCAGTAGCGCAGGTGTAGGCTCTCGCTCGTTCTCTTCGTGTCTTCACCCCAACATTTCTCGTAGGCTGTCTCGGGGTTGGTTGGTGGTGGAGCCCTCAGCTTGGCTTTCAGCTCGCCCACTTTGGGATCCAAGCCTCTCGCTCATTTTTTCTTTCTGGCAACTTGTTGGTGGCGAGCTTGTGTGTTGCTCGCTCTTGTTCGTCCCTTAGCTCGCCTACTCTATCTCTTGGCTGGGAAGACTGAGAATACGTTGTATTATGGTCCCGGGCCGTGCCGGTGGGAGTTAGTTGTATGGTTGGTTGGCTGGCGACGAGCTGTTGCTGCTTTGGATCTCCTTGAGTAGAGCAATAGTTCACTCTAGCTCGTCAAGGTTTGGAGTACGGACTGCACCACTGGGTCTAATTCATCTTGGAGTGCAGTTGGGTCCCGTACTTGGCTACTAGTTCGCCCAGTAGTTCGCTGCCTGAAGGGCTCTCCATCAGCTTGATTTATGTAAGGCCCAGGTCCTCTCCACCTCCTAGTTCTGGATGAGGTATACGTATTTTCTCGAGACATGTTTCAACAGCAGGTTGGTAGTTCGTCTTCAACAAATTTCCAGCAAAGGTAATTCTAGTGTACTCTTTACTAGCCTTGTATGTGAGTGATGTTCCAGAATTTTGGTTTTATCAACTCAACATGCATACGTTTAGAATTTCCTTGCTTGGGTACTTCACAAATTCTGGGGATTTGTTTAACTTCTTTAAATCTTCAAAGTGTTTTTTACCTTCTTCAAGAACACCCTTAAACCTTTTCTCTCACTTTTAATTAATCGGAGGTTCGGGCCCTCTCTCTAGCGTCATATTGTTATAAGAATTTGTTAATAGAATTGATTATGTGGCTGATTAATCAAAGAAATTCCTCCAAACAATAATCAAGAATTAAGTTATGAGATAGATGTTGTAGTGAGAGAAAGTAGAGAGAGATATTTTGTTGTAATATTAACTTAGAGAGAGAAAAAGAGTACAAGAGACATATTTATATGTTTGCATGTGGTGGGGTGGCATTGTTTAAGCTTAAATAGCTTAATTAGCTGACAAGTGTCCTAACACATGTCATCTTAAGCCACCTCTTATGCTCTAATTACATTGCTTTCAACCTACTATGTCCCTACTAAGGATCTGTCTAGCTACTGTTCCCTACTATAAATAGGGCGAGCTCTTCATCCTTGTGCTATTTTGGGGTCTTGTTGTTGTGTTGAAAGGTGGTCTCCTGTCTCTTATCAAGGGCGAGCTGCCCCTCCATTTAGTGGAGTGATTGGTCAACAAATGATGACGTGCATGATGACTCAGGCGAATTACTGGACGAGCTTTCTGGCGAGCTACTTTGCCTTAAGCTTTTGACTATGTTAATTACTCTTAATTAGCTCGCTTTTACATTCCCCTATCAACAACACTTAAACACAATGAATTCCGAGTTAAAGATTTCTCATGTTCAATTAGAAAAGTGGATATAGGAGCTTGAGTTTTTAAATCACTCTAAACTCTTGTGTGTATGTGTGTGCGTGTCCTTACTTTATTTTACATGTTATTAAATTGTCATTGTATATTTTTTATTTTAATTAAAAAAAATAGGCGGCCAAAAAACGGCGATTACTGATTTCTGACTTCTACCACCTTAATTTTTTTTTTTCACTAGGATCATGAATCAGTCATCGTGACTGCATAAACAAATGCACAATTTATAATTGGGTTTTGAGTAATTCAAAAAAAAAATCATTAAAACTAAAAATGAGTGAGTATAAACAAATAGAGACTCATAACTTGTGCACTCAACCTAATCTAGATAGTTATTCCTATGATAAGTTTAACAGATTTCAGCAGGTGGATTATCTGAACCAACCCTCACGGGAGCATTGGCACTGAGCTTTTGTTACCAACAAAAATATACATTTATCTCTCTAGAGTGAGGAAATGATTTAAAAACTACCTCTACTTATAGGAGAAGTTGGGGAATATTAATCCATTAGAAATGTTACTTTTATCCCAATGAATGAATTTTAATTCTACCTAGTGATTCAATGTCATTGCTTGTAGGAAGCTTTTCCGAGTAGTTGGTCAATTTGATGTAAAAAGTTGTTGAGTGTGGCGGCCAATAAGAAGAATAAATAAGCCCAGAGTATTCCACACCTCCAAGCCAACACAAGCAAATCCATACGTTTTTGGCTCATTCGTAGGGCATCATTTTTGGGACGATCTCTGCTCTTGGAGGAGAGTGGTAAGTCAGTAATTTCGCTTGATTGACGCTAAACTTTTTTTATTTTTCTTGTCGTCGAATGAATTTTAATATTGTATTTGAATGAAATAATTTCAGATTATAAATTTTAAATCCACGGCTTAAATTCCATTTATGTGCATATTTTAATAAAATACTGAATTTTTTTTGTGCATTTTATATAAAACATTGAGTTTTTTATACCCGTGTAAATACGTTGAAAATAATAAAGAATAAAAATATTAAAAAGTAAATACTCGGCCGGAAATTCCAAAATGGTAATTATAGAATTTTTTTTTTTTTTTTTGTTAATGAATTAGGTGAAATGTCATGAGTATCCTTAGAAAAATAAAAGAAAGCGGTTGAGAGTGAATGAATTGGAAGTGGGGAAGGTTACAAGAAAACGAATTAGGCACGTGAAGGTGGTGGGGTAGCACAGAGCTGATATAGATATGCACACGTCCCTCCACTTATAACTTATGAACTGACGTGACCTGACGTGACTTTCAACCTCTTTAATTTTTAGACTCTTTAAATTTATTTTATATATTTTATAAATTTTAATATTCTACTCTAAGTTATTTTAAGAATTTATAATATTTTTTTTAAATAGGTTATAAGTTGTTGAATTGTCTGACTAATATAATTTATAAGTTATTTGATAATTTATAATAATTTTTTAAACTTAATTTTAATAAAAAAAAATTAGTATTTTTTTATATTCAGATAGAGGTTGTAGAGTGGTGGTAATGTTCGGGTGAGTAGGGTGGATGGGGTCGAACTGGTGAGAAAAATAAGTTAAAAACTTACTCCCTCCGTCTCAACTCTTTCTTTCTGTTTTTTCATTTCGGGACGTCCCAACTCTTTTTTCACACCTAAAAAGGAAATAACTTACACTCACAAAAGTCAATAAAGTATACTTTCTATTTTTATTATTTAATTTCACGCTCACATACTCCAATATTTTCTTAATATGTGTGCTCTGGTCTTTTTGAAGAAAGACCTGGGACGGAGGTACTATTTTTTTACGACTTATAAGATGTAAGGATTTTATTTTAAGATCAAAGCAGATGTTTGGTTGAGCTTATAAACTCTTTAAAACATCTTATAAGTTGTTTAAGAGCTTATAAAATGTCTTAGTGTGATAAAATACTATGTTTGATAGCTTATATATAAGATATTAAATTACTTACATCTTATAAGTTGTAAAAAAATATAAGTTAGAAAATCCTAACTTATTTTTCTCAACACATCCATCGATCTCCACTCTCCCGCCTCACTCCGGACTCCTCTGTCACTCCACAACCCCTACCTTTACATAGAAGATAATAAAATATTCATTTTTAATTAAAAATAATCTTTTTAAAAAATTATATATGATAAATTATTAAAGATCTTATAAGTTGTATTAGCGAAACATTTTAACAACTTATAATTTAGTTGCTCACTTCCTTAAGTTTGCAGGTCGCTCGCTTATATCAACAATTTTTCACAAGCCTGATGTTTATTTGAGTCGATAGACGAATAATAGCATCAGGCTCACTGAACCATTGCTAGGATCACTTTATATAGGCGAGCATCATGAGCTTGACGGAATGGATTGATTCATTTCTCTTTTTGTTCTTTTTTCCCTTATTTTCATGCACTCAAGAATAGATGCATTAAATATAATTTAAAGCATTTCGTTCATGTGAAAAGGAAATTTTTTGGACACTTTAAGCGCTTTGTCGCTGTTGGAATATTTCAGGTATAATTACTCAACAAGTGTTTCGCTGTTGCTGGTACATTTCAACAATATTTTCTCAGCAGCATTTGCATCAAAGGTCTTTAATTTGGGTTTTCTCATTTTATGGTTGCCAATACTAAAAAATATGGATAAAGGTAAAATTAATTGATTTACCTTTCTAGAATGCCTTGGCTAATTAGCTTAGTCTTTTCATGCAAAATAGAAATAAAATACACACTTCTTGCCCTTCTTAGTCTCTTGATTTCTAATTATTGTCTTTTAATTGCCCGATAATTAGTGCATTTTCTGTCTTACGTATATAACAATTGCGGATTATACACTCGCAATGGCGCCTTTTTTTGTTGTGATCGGGTCATTAGCCCTTAGGATATTCGTTCTTCTATTTGAGATTCTTTGCCTTGATTTGTAAATAAACGTCTATCGTCATTAAGTTGTCTTTTAAAAAGAGCATTCAATTCGACATGGCTTATGTCAACTTTGCGCCTTGAGTTAGGTAATAAAATTTAAGTCAAACATCTATGATAAGTTGTTTGCTTGTGGAAATTTGAGATTTGGGCTTCTTAGTCTTTTATCTTCTCCTGATAGTCATTTTCTTTTGAGTAGCCGTCATGATTGATTTGGCTTCCGACTATTTTGTATTATGGCTTATGACCATTACCATGAATCTGAACATCTTGCTTTTATAATGATGGCGTCTGCCCCTCAGTGCGATCTTCGTTGATTCTTTTCGTAGAATAATTTTTTTAGGACTATTTGTCTGAGCTGATGAGTATAACTCTTGCCCCCGATGAGTATAGTTTTTTATCGGGTTTAGAGGGTTGGTTAGTTTGATAATAGGATCGGCACGAGCCTGTTCCTTGATTCTAATTCGGATGTACATTCACCGTTCTCTTGTCATGTTTCTATAATAATTTGTCATATCATGGATTTTATTTTGCACCTTGCTCTCTGATTTCCTTGGCATATGAGTTGACCTTCATTGATCACATTTCGTCTTGCAAATTTTTCAATATTTTTGGGTCTAAAGCTTGAGCATTTGGCATGATCCTTTATGACTAACATTGTGATTTATTGACAGGCGAACTTACAGCAAACAATCTTCAGTTTTTTTCTAGTCACTCGTCGTAGTATTAGAATCCTTTAATGTTGAAAATTTCAAGCAATAATAATATATGGTAAATGTTGTTTTACATTAATGAACAAAAAGTTGGTCGATTTACAACTAAAATACACAGTTGTACACTTTGTACATGATATTTATACAAGCGCTTGATTTACTTCTACTTCATTCAAAATTTCTCGAACAAGACCCAATGGGACTATCTAATGTCATTTGGTCTTACTTAGTCTATAATGGGGTTCGTTCGGACCCGACTGAACAAATTATGCATTTTCATCTTATTTAATATGTCGTAGGGCTTGTTCGGACCCAGCTGAACAGATTATGCCTTTTCGGTCTTATTTAACCTATTATGGAGTCTGTTCTTCATAATTTTCAACATTAGAGTTGTCAATCTAGGCCGCTCGTGACCTCTTTCCCAAAGTTTTTCTTACAAACTCTAATAACTCATCTTCCTCGTAAAATTCTCATAATTAGTGCAACAAGTCTCGATACTCATTAAAGTAGTGTCCTATATTTTGATATATTCACAGAACTTGTTGGGGTTCAGTTAATTTTTTTCTTGTTTGATCTTTCAAGGAATGACTAGCATGCTTGTGCTGATAACAACATTATACACTTGCTCGATCGAAACTATGAGCACTCAGTTCAATTTTTTCTTTGTATTCGTCCTCTTCCTCAAAAGATATCTTTTAAAAAAATTTACCACCCCTTGCCTCTCCATATTTTCTTTGTAATGCCTCTGGCATGGCCACAAAAATCATTGTCTTGCTCCTGAATTCGGAGTATGTCTTGGGGTACGCAAGATGCATTTCCTTCTAGAGTTTAATTCCTTTCTTCAGCCCAGCTATTATGACTAAAACTTTTGTGTCATCACTTACCGACTCGCCTTCCAATAGAATTTTATTAAATCGTTCTAAAAAAGTTAGTCAGAGTCTTCACTTTCTTGTTTCAAATTGGCTAACTGGTGTCTTTGGGTTAAGTGAGACCCAAAACTCAAAAAGTAAGATATAAACTCTCAACTCAGTTGCACAAAAGAAGTGATGGATGTTGATGTTGTGGAGTAAAACCATCGATGCACCTGATCTTCCAACATTAGAGGAAAATTTCAACATTGGGTGGCATCGGATGCCCCCATACATATTGATAGGGAGTGAATATGCCAGTTCCCAGAGGTCACTGGCTAGAAAACGATCCCATGTTTAAAGAAGAAATCCCAAATATTAGCATTTAACTTTCAAGGCTTGCAACCTTTGTTACGTGAGCT
>JAPKLY010000330.1:142318-179628 GCA_026898435.1 Prunella vulgaris | reverse complement strand
CTCTTACCAAAGGAGAGGGTATAAATAAGCTCTCTCTCTCTATTCTTAATTTTTTCTATGACTCATATTTCAGTAAACACTATATTCTCTTGTGCTGGTTATTATTAGAGGGTTTTCCAGGAGCTAACTTGAGCGTCGGAGGATCGACGCCGAAATCCTTTCCGGCTCGATTTTGTGCAGATCTTAAAGGAGGAAGTCGCTGGAGGTTGGAAGGATATTGGAGAAGGCAGAAGGTAGATCATCGCTCAACAACTGCGCAAGGATGACAGGTATCGATTTAAGAGTTTTGATATCATTTATTTAATCTGTTGGACGAGTGCTTTTTTGACTCGATCAAATAGAACTTAAAGTTTGCTATCGTTGGTGTCTCGACAGAGCGTTCTTCGATTTGGTTCTTTCTTCGTGCTCGATCAATTCTTCTGGATACATTAATTCGGACTTGTTTCATTACTTTCTTAAACACGCACGTCGATTATTTTATCAACAATTGCCCCCTAGCCTGATGTTTGTTTAAATCGTTAATGAATAACGAGCATCAGGCTATCTGGATCTTCGCAAGATTTCTCTAGTGCAAGGAAGTAGATTGAGCTTGAATTGATTTGTCTTTCGCTCTGTCTTCTTATTTGTGCTTGTATTTCCTTGTATTCATGCATAGATGCATGAAGTGTGGCTTCGCAGGATTCTATAACCGTGCAACGAATACATAGAAGGACCCACAGGCCTCGTTAAAAACCTAGCCGTAAACCACCCTTGTGGATAAACCGATCGTAGGAAAAAAAGAGTACCATGCAATCCTTCCAAATATCTGTAGGCTATTTGAATGTCTGCGTTCATTGCTCCATTCGTGCGGGCTGAGTGAGCACCAGCTTCTTGTGTTTCTTTATACCTGCAAGTAGATGCATTTGAAAAATAGTTTGCACCTAATATTTCTTTATACATGGAATATTCAATGTATGGTTTCCTGGCGAGCGCTTCCGCTTGGTTGCTTTGCGATTTTCGTTGTAGTATCGGGCCCTGCCATACTAATGGACGAGATTTAGCCAGCTGAGATGTCACCATTCACTCCAGTTGAAGGATAGATTACTTCTGTCGTTGGTGAATGTGTCCCCCAACTGTTTATATTTTTCTCATGTTATTGTCTTTTGCTCGCTTTTTATTTTGGTACGCAAATGTTCGTCTTACACCACTTTCGAAAGCGAATTGTTCGTCTTATGCCACTTTAGGGCTTTTATCTTACTTTTTTTGCTCTCTTGGGCGATTGGGTTTTATAAACCTTGCCTTAGACACTTTCGTCTTTTGAGAGTCTGTTTTATGTTGGGCTGTGGGTTCTTAGCGATCCTTTAAGAAGGACACTTTAGTGAACCTGGGCACTTTAATGACCTTTTCCTCGAGCTTTGATAATAACGTTTTTGGGACTGATGTCCTTGTGTATTTTGAGCTTTTTGCTTCTTGATGATTTTGTGTATCAGGGTCTGCCCCCCAGTATAATGTTGAGATATCAACAGTTTCGCGCTTGCATACCTGTTCATCGAGTTGTTTGTCTGAGTCTTGAGCTGTCTGCTTGAGTCAGACAACCAGCTAACTGCTCTTTATCAACATCGTCTCCTGCCCCCATTCAATTGTTGATTTGTGATTTATAATCAAGAGTTCAATGATTTGAAATGTTCCAGCGTATCGCCAATCTGCATTGTTGATATAGGCGGGATGGACATATTACTGCTTCGAGAAGGCGCATCGCCTATATGGGCGGAATCATGTCTCTTGGAGGCGCATCGCCTATGTAGGCGGTGTCGTCAATATAGGCGGGATGGACATCACCTATAAAGACGGGATAATCCTGCCTTTAAGAAGGATTACTGCTTCGAGAAGGCGCAACGCCTACATAGGCGGAATCATGCCTCTGGAAGGTGCATCGCCTATAAGGCGGAATCATGCCTCTGGGAGGTGCATCACCTATATAGGTGGAATCATGCCTCTGGGAGGCGCATCGCCTATAAGGCGGAATCATGCCTCTGGGAGGCGCATCGCCTATATAGGCGGCGTCAATATAGGCGGGATGGAAATCGCCTATAAGACGGGATAATCGTGCCCAAAGGCATCTGGTGATAATCGTGCCCGGGGGCGTCTGGTGATAATCATGCCCGGAGGCATCTGAATTTTAATTGCTTTAAGAAGTAAATTTTTCCTCTGGAATTTAATTGCTTTAAGAAGCAATTTTTTTCCTCTGGAATTTAATTGCTTTAGGAAGCAATTTTTTCTTCTGTATTTTAATTGTTTTATAAAGCAATTTTTTCTTCTGGATTTTAATTACTTGAAAAAGTAATTTTTTATTCTCATAAATTAATCCTGCAAATTAATTTTTTAGACGGGCCCAAATTATAAAGCTTAATCTAATTAATTGAGCTGTTGAGCAATTCTTATAATCGAAAGTTTATGTGGCTAATAATCTTTAGGAACTACTCAAACAATAATCTAAAGTGATTAATTGGATGTTATATTGTTGTTTCTAAAGAGAAAGTAGAGAGAGAATTTTCTATAATGTAGTTTCTTGTATTAGGATTTCAGATTAAATAATCGACGTGCGTGTTTAAGAAAGTAATGAAACAAGTCCGGATTGATGTGTCCAGAAGAATTGATCGAGCAAGAAGAAAGAACCAAATCGAAGAACGCTCTGACGAGACACCAGTTATTGAGCTGGTGACGAGTCAGCAGCTTATAGTGAAGCAGGTAGTTGTTCAGCAGCTTCTAGTGAAGCAGACTGCTGGCCAGCAGCTTATGATGAAGCAGGCTGGTGACGATCCAGCAGCTTGTATTTTCTTTATAATGTAACCGAATTCATTCGAATGAGATATACGAAATTTACCCCGAACAAAGTGCTACTTAAACGAAGTGCTTATATATACGACCTACCTGTTTACACATAAAATATCGTATATATATATATCGATTTCAGCTTATTATTGGTGTAATCGACATGATTATAGTCACATAATCGTGCTTATGAAAATTACATCAACAATCGTGTCTGTCTCTTTTGCTTACTCTTCATATCTTCACGATTGGTCTGTAATAGTTTTTTTAATAAAAATTGATCTACTCTCGTAAGTCTCATGTACACTCAACAGTTGAGATTGTTTACACTGAGTCTGATTATACTGAAAAGTGTGAATTGACACTGAAAATTAATATTAGTGTAGACTTTTCACTGCAATATCAACTCTTTCTTTTCAGTATAAACGTAATGTATAAACAATCTCAACTGTTGAATAAGTGCACCGTGTACCAATTGTATATGACACATCTGCTTTTACTACAATGATTAGTAATTATAAAAAAATTATTTTCTTTTTTGTTAAAATTTTTTTATGTAATTCGAATTCATAGGATACTGGCCTGCTCTTTACGTAAAAGTATTGAAAAGTAACTAATCTTCATCTTTCTAAGGATAAGTATATCCGACTTTCTCAGGTGGTGAAAAAGTTCAAGTTTCTACCATGTTCTATCCTGATTATATTAATTAATTTGTAAGCAAATATAGAGTGTTATAAAGGATACAAACCTTAACTATATATCACGTATTAATACAGCACGTGTGGAATGCATGTTCATCTCTATATAATCAAGAATTAACATTCGAAAATTTGAAAAATCTACAATTTTAGAATTAGATGATGTTTGTTTGGAGTTTAAAAGCTATGATTTGAATTTTAAAATTTTTAATTGATTTTAATTTGGAATTACAAAAATAATTTTAATCTTATATACATTAGGTGTAGCATGTAATTTATGTGTACTTTTACAAAAAAATTATTAAAAAGACATTATTGTATCTATTTAAATTATTATTTAAAAAATATACTTAATTTTTACAATACATTTAGTGAACAAAAAATATAAATAATCACTACCACGCTATACCTGCTTTACCACATGCATATCAAGATTTTAAAATCACTTGTATTTTATAGACAAAAGTTTGTACGGGTTTGACTTCATCATGACCTTAGATTTATCAATTATTACAGTTATGTGTATACACTATCACTGTTTTGTATATATATTATCACTATTATGCGTATATACTATCATTGTTAAAAAAATAAATATATTTTTATAACAGTGATAGTATATATATGAATAACAATAAGGAGATGTTTGGTAAGGTATAAGAGATATAATATAAATCTTAGTATTGCTTTATCTTGTTTGGTATGGACAAATTTTATACTGACCTGGTTTTTATACGGTCGACCCTGTAAAAGAAGAGATCATATTATATCATTTTCACTGTTCACAATGTAATAAATTATCTCACCTTCCTCACTTTATAATTTTTGTATGGTTTGAATAGTAATTTTTGTTTATACATATCTATATATTACACCCTATCAAGTAAAATTATTTTCTCTCTCTATATTATACCCTACCAAGTGAGATTACTTTTTGAGATTAATTTTATTTAATTTTTTTTACTACGCTCTACCAAATAACGTTATATAAATTTTACTTATAAAATCTGTAACACTTAATGTTAGCTACCAATTACTACCTAGCTAATAGTAATTAAATATAATAATGATAGGAGTTCATGTAAATTCGAGTTCACAAGAGAACTATTCAAAATTAAATTATTAGGAATATTTTAAAATCCAAAACAATAGAGTTTCTTATTTTTATGAGCAAGTTTTAGGGTAAAATGTGAAAAACAAATACGAACTTCCATGCAACTCACGTGAGGGAAGTGAGAGGCAGCAGATCACGTGCACCCATCCCCTGCCAATGCCACAGTCCATACTGCTTGCCGGCTCGCGTGCGGTGGGCCCCAGTCCCCCTCTATGTTGCTTCTAATAAGTTCTAAATCTCCTCTGGTTCATTAACGCCGTCAACCACTATTGTTAAAGTGGCAGTGGGACATACATCAACATCTCTCTGTCTCCGCACTTGTTTTTATTAAATTCTATTTTGGTTCTAATTAAAAAAATTTAAAATTAAGTTTCAAAAGTTACCTCTTAGCAATATTCAAAAATAAATAAATAAATAAATAGACATTCACTAACAAGATTTTAAAATTGCCTACATTTTAAACACTTATTTTTTAAATTTACTTGAAATTCAAAACAAACATATAGGGAGTTTCCCATTCATTTTTCTATTATTTACTTTTTAGATACAATGTTTAAACATTCATTTGATTATACTTTTTTTGTTCTAATTTGTTTTCTGATGCTATTATTTGCTAATAAACGAACAACTAATGCAAAAGAGGAGCGACCAGCTAGTGCAAAATTTCAGAGATTAAGAAGACTAAATTTACTTTGGAAATTAATACACAAAAGTGGCGAGCAACTTGTTGTCTCAGTTGCTCACCACCTGTCAAATATAAAGAATTGCTGCTCATCGACATCATTACGGGACGATACATTGATTATGATCCAAGACAGAGTTGACTACAGGTCTCCCAAGGAACTCAGACAACCAACTACTAGATTAGATTTGTTTAAAGATTAAGAAATTCAAGTGTAATTATCCATTAAAGACACATGTCTTAAACATAGAGAGGTGGCATAAGCAATTGCCGCCTAGGGATAACAATGGGGCGAGTTTAACTCAGTTAACTGAGTCCCTGGGCGGGTTTGGACCCATTTGACCAAAAAAAATCTATTGGATCTGGGACGGATCCTGTTATTAGGTGAACCCGCTCCGAACTCGTCCCACATAGTTTTAACATATATATATATATATATATATATAATATAAATATTAATACAATATAACTAGGGTAAAGTATTGTATAGAATATTCTACAGTAAAACAATCCATATTGAAAAACTCGCGGGTCTGTACCAGGTGAGGTTGGATCTGGACATTTTTTTAAAATTTCGTACAAGCCAACTTTCAGATTTTTTGCTCTCAGTTTGTGTTGCTATTGGGCAAAATGTGTGTTACTATCAGACTAAATATTTTTTTTTACATATCTTCATTTGTTTTTATAAAAATAAACATTACTTCATATAATGTAAGAGCAAATTAAAATGTGTGTTATTGTAAGAAAAAATATAGTTTTTTTATAAATATTTATTTATTTGTATTGAAAAAATTATTTTTTCTTATAACAACACATATTAAATAGTAAAAAAGTGTGATACTACATAAATCAATATATCTAACTTTAAAGGATGATGATGAAAACTCCATTAAGGGAAAACTACAAAATAGTTCACAAAATTAACATTAATTACAAATTGGTTCTGTGCAGACAAAACATGTGCTTCTGTGCAGAAAAAAAAAAGTGTTTCTGTGCAAATATTGTGAACTTATTTATAAATATAATGACTTTTTTGAACATATATGTAAATCACCCTTAAATTAAGAACACATGTTTGTTCTTAACGAAAACACATTTTTGTCCTCCAGTAACACACATATTTGCCCATATAATAACAAAAACTAAGGAGCAAATATGTGTTACTATTAGAGCAAATGTGTGTTAGTATCTTATGAAATGTTGTATGTTACATATATTCATTTATTTTTATAGAATAAACAATCTTTCACATAATATAAAGGGTAAAATGTGTGTTACTATAAGAAAAAAAATTTGATTTTTCACAAATATTTATTTATTTTTATATAAATAATTATTTTTCCATATAGTAACACATATAAAATAGTAAAAACTGTGTAACTACATAAATCAATATACCTATTTTTTCAAAGGAGATCGATGATGAATAAATTAAGAAACATGTATTTATTCTTCTAAAAGTACATTTGTCCTTACATAAACATATGTATGGTCATATGGTAACACAAACTAGGAAGCAAATGTGTACTACATTAAGATCAAATATGTGTTACTGTATGTACATATATTTATTTGTCCTTAGAAAATATATATAATTACTAGTATAACATATTTAAGTTATTAAAAGATGTATAAGTACATTTTATCAATATGAATAAAAAATTGAATAAAAAACAAATTAAGTAACACATATTTATTTTTGCAAAAATATTTTTTTTCCTTATAATTACTTGAAAAGTACAATTTTTTTTTTTTAAGAATTAATCAAACATATTTTATCTTTTCGGTAACACACATGTGTTTATATAGTAACATATTTGAAAGTTAATTTTTTAAATTGTATCATAATATTACTTGGGCTTTCTTAAGTCAACACACCAATTTTTTTAAAAGAAAGTATGAGCCAACAGCCTCAAGTTGTTGACGGAAAGAAGTTGTATGTGAAATGAATGGGAGGATTCACGAGTTTTTCTTGACCCTTTTTTTTTTTTTTTTTTTTAAATCTACAGTGGATTATTCTGCGCAATATACTTGCTCTATAATTAGGATTCAATAAATTAATTTTTAAATAAACTATTCAATTCATCATAATGTAAATCCTCATTAAATTAATATTCGATAAATTAATAACCTCGTTAAAACCAAGTTGGGACCAGTAAAAATTTGGGACACAATCAATAAAATTATAAGATAATAATTTTTTTGAGATCCCAGTGTATATATATCATGGATGTAAATGACGGTTGCCGAGACCACCTAGGAGACCGCCTAGGCGCTTGAAGGTTCTCGACCGCCGACCCCAAGGTCAAATCGCCAAGAAAAATCCGCCAACACATTTGGTACTGTCGAGACCGCCTAGATGATCATTACTCTTCTTTTTCTAATTTTTATTTCAATTTAAAAGTTAGATCTAAAATTAAAAAATATAAACTAATTTACTAAATTACTAAAAAATGAAAGTTTAATTGAACTACTTCATAATTTATTCATTCTATGTCGTATTATGATAGTTTTTAACATTTTGTTGACTTTTTATATTTTGTGATAGTTATTAAATATGTTTTAAATTTAAAATTTATCTATAATGTATATTTTTATTAATATATGTTTAGAAAAAAGTTAATATTAATAAAAAAATAAAATAGAAAAACATTGGCACCGCCAAGGAGGCGCCTAGGCACCGCATAGGCGGTCTTGGAGCTTGAAGGCACTCGACCGTCCGCCGACCGCCAAGCGCCATTTACACCCTTGATATTATATATTGGTCTCGACGAAACTATAAATTAATAATTATTAAAAATAATCCAACTGTTAGTCCAATGAACCATATTTTTGTATTTTTCAAAACCAATTAATTTAAACAAGTCATTCCAACTTCCACGTGAGTTTGTGTTCATGGAATTCTACTAGTACATTTGTATTTTTCAACTTAATTTTCATTAATAACTATGCATGTATACTTAAAGTTATTCAAAGAATTTGGAACTTTGAAGGTCAACTGTGCATATACGTTAAAACCTCTTAAAATTAATAAATTATTAATTTATTGATATAATAATATCTCTATAAATTAATAAAATCCTCGGGTCCCAACATTATTAATATATAGAGGTTTTACTGTATTAATTTTGTTATCATCGAAGAAGAGATGTTTTGTTACGTTGAATTCTAATATACTAATTTTCAATGAACAATATATGTACTATTTTAAACATTTGAATTCAATATGTTGGAACTTGTAGACTATTTTGCGTATTTATTGTTGGTGAAAGAAATGAATGTTGATATTATATTTAAAAAAGTAAGATATTTTATGTAATGTATTTGATATGTATAATAAAAATTAAAAAAATCACATGCAGGTCGGGGCGGACAAAATCCGCAGGATTCATGGGGCGGCGGGTCCAAGTCAAAACTGAGACGGGGTAGGACGAGTCCCGGGTCCGATAAAATGTTGGTGGGGCAGATCCTGAGATAGGTCAAATCCGTCGACCGTCCTGTTGTCATCCCTAGTATCACCTCATGCTTAAGTGTTCTCTATAAATGTGTAATGACTTGCTAATGAATAAATTAATATTTTATATAAAGTTGCCAATTTTGGCAGGGCTGACCCACCCGATATTGGAGCTGGACTGGGGTCAAAATATAATTATCCAAAAAATTGGGTTGTTTTGGCCCGGCGGGTCACGGGCCCCTCTATTTGGCCCGATATAAATTAATTTATTATTAAAAAAACTATGTTGTTGAATAGTTTAGGAAATTAATTAAAATATTTTTTTTGTCGTTGGACAATGAAGCTATGAATTATTTTTATTAAATTAGGATTCTATGTATTTTATATAACTATTTTAATTTATGTTCGAACTTGTGATTTTTATTTTATTTTATTTTATATTTGTGTTGTTACTTGTGAATTGTGAAAGTATATGAATTATACATGCATGTAGTGTTTGCGTATATTTTTTATATTATTATTTAAAAAAATAAAAATAGGCCAGACTGGACTATTAGCCCGTGGACTAAATTGGATTGTGTTGGGCTCAATTTTCTTACAGGCGTGAAAAAAAATAAGTCGACTCAATTCGGCCTATGAATATGACTTGGTCCGGTGAGCTGGACTGGACAGCGCTGGCCCGTTTGCCAGCTCTAGTTTTATGGCCACAAAATATATTTATGCATTCCTCTTTAACTTCTTCAAACCTTCAGTCTTATAATCACAATTATACATATGTTTTGTTTGGTAATCTTATAATTTAGCCACATAACTCACTTGTAAAAGATTATCAATAAATTGGCACTAGAAAAAAGGTTCGAACCTCAAATCTTGTTGAAGCTCAAAAAATCCTTGAAGCGGCTCTCCACTATCTCAAGAAATATTCCTTGAAGCTGCTCTCCGCAGACTCAAAAAATTCTTCCAAATTGCATTTGAAGATTTGACCAGTTTATGAAAACGTTAACAATCATGTCTCAAAATAAAGCTCAATCTCAAGTGTCATCCCATGGACGGGAGGCGCATAGAAAAGTTTCTAAGCATTCAAGAAAAATATTAAACCTAACACATGATTTTCTAAGCAAAAACACTAACAAACATTAAGAACAGTAAGAAAAGACAAGATTTTAGGTTATGATTCCAACTTTTTGGAGATGTCCCTTTAGTTAAGGCCTTAGAGCTTGGGAGAGAGATATTGGTGCTTCTTTGAGGGGTACAAGCTTTGTCCAGAACTAAGATAAGAAGAGAAAAAATAGAGTTATTAGAAGAGATATACTTGAAGAAAAAAATGGAAAAAGAAAGTTAGAAGAAGGATTAGGGAGCTTGTTCTAGTTCGTTAGTAAATCAACATTTTTCTTTTGGAGATGTTTGGAAACTTGATGAGACATGAAACTTTTTGGTACATGAAAAATGGAGAAGAAATTTTTTCTCTCCCTTGAAACTAAAGAGAGGTGACCGAGAGTGAGGGAAAGGGAGAGAATGAGAGATTTTTGTGTTGCATTTTGTGAATTCTTGTGCACATTTTAGGGAACATGCTTATTCATGCACATGTGTAATTAAGAGAGAATAAGAGGAGACAAGTGGCAGAAAATTTGATCTGGTTAGGGAGATGTGAAGTGATGATGATGATGGTGAAGGAGTGTGAGAGCAAGTAAATACTCCTCGTCTCCCTATTGATGGCCAAAAATTTTGAGTGTTAGGGGTTGTACTTTTACGAATTTTAATATTTGTACGCAATGTGACTTTCGTCGGTTAAAACCGATATAATTTTTATTGAATTTTCAGTTCGAAAATTAGGTTTTTGATTGATAATTGTTAGCAATATTTGAGCATTAAGAATCTTAATTTAAACCTATGTACATTCACTTTTATTTTATAAATTGTATTTAATTTAATTTGAATTTTATGTTAGGAGTGTCTCTCGATCCAATTTTTTTCTTCCATCACTTTAAAAATCCAAAAAAAAAAATCACATATATCCTCCTCTCAATTAACTAATTTAACTACATAGCACTTTTAATATAAAAAAAATTACAAAACTATTCACAAAATTGACACTAATCTTCCTCTTAGAAAAACAAGTGGCCTGCAGAAGGCAAAGAACAACACCACGTGAAAATTGAGAAGGTCATCCATACGAACACCGTCCGTCTCCAACTCGACAATATCTTCTTCTTAAGCTGAGGAAGCTCTAATGCAATTTCTGATTTTTAGAGATTGTACTTCTGATGCATCTAGCGATAAGATTCACACACAATAGAGAGGAATTTTTGCCTACATGGTGGACAACGGTGGCTTCAAACTCAAAAACTATATTAAAATTGATTTTCAATTTCAAATGCACATGGTATACCAATTGAACTCAAGAAATACCCAGAATATTTATAAAAACAACATATTAATATTTATAATATAAATAAGAATAAATCAATTTAACAAATATATTATAAGTCAACATATACTGATAAAGCATGGTTTAACAATAAATTTCAATTAATATCAATGTGTTTAAAGGTAAAATAAATTCATAAATTTATTTTTTCAATTAGGATCTTACCTTTTTTAAAAATATTTAAGAATATATCATATATTATCTATAAATATATAAAAGCAGCATTAATTATACAATTGGTCAATGATTTTACCGGCGAGTGAAGAGCCACTCGCTCAACAGTATAATCGTGACTTGCACTTCCTACCGTAGCGACTGAACAGTAAACTTTAAACCATCGTATTTTGTTTTTTTTGTCCATTCACAGGGACGCCTAATTTTTAGTCACAAAATCGCACACAGTTTGCAAAAAATGTTGAGCCCAGACTTGCAAAAAATAATTTTGAAACCCTAATAAAATATAATCAGATTCAATTATACCTTTAGGGTATGTTAGGATTAAATAGTCAATCCCCCAAAACACAGTGTTTTGACTGGAATAATCCTGTGTTTGAGGATTGACTATTTAGTACCGTGAACCAAACATACCCTTAGTTGACAGCATGGCCGTGGAAGGCAGGTATGTAGCGCACAGGCGTGGGCGGCGGAGGAAGAGAACAGGAGTATAATAGAAGTGGGTTTCTGAAATTTTAGGTTTAGATATAGGTCTCATGGGCCATTAATGAAATCTTGGCCCAACTTTCTCATTTATGATTTATCTATGCAAATAGGCTCCGGATATGTGCACCCACATGTGTTTGTAGTACACACTTTATTATTTTATTTGTTTAAATTATATATAAAATATCAAAAATACCCTCCTCACCCTCTCTTTTGAAAAAAAAAATACACCCACCCTTTAATTATCAGAAAAAATTTACGAAAAGCACAAAAAAATATTTTTAAATACAAAAAATGTTTTTTTTAATTATTGAATTTAAATGGTATTTTTCAAAAAAAAATCAGAAAAATGGGATTGAGAAAAAAAAGAAGTAGCAAAGTTTATTTAACTGGTGAATTCTCTATTATCTCGAGAAAAAAGAAAGGAAGAAAAAGTAGCAAAGGAGAAAACAAAATTTCAACTATTTTAACAAATAACCCAGTCAATTTCTTTTTTATAATATTTTTTGGGAAAAATATAAATTTTTCGGATGAAATAAAATGGAAAAAGAAGGCATAAATCATAAAAATAAATTGAACAATTTTTTTATAACATTCTTTGAAAGAAAGCTAAAAATTCAAAAAATAAAACTGAAAAATTGTATAATTTTTCATATAACTAAAATCGAAAGGTCAATACAAAATAAAATTCTGAACTTTGATACCAAAATAAGAATTGAGAGAAAAGAAGAAGAGAAACAGGTTATGGAAGGAGGAATAAAATTTTCATTCTTCTTCTTACCTATTTTATTTTTATTCTTTTAAATTTATGATGGCAAATGGATGAATGAGTCAATGGAGATGAAATTTCAAATAACGAATAATAAAATTGCGGCTGGCGTCACAAAAAAAAAAAATGAAGCGAAATAGAGAGGTGAGAGTAAAAGGAGGAGAAAAAAGAACTATGGGGACAGTTGAGAAGAGAAAGTGAGAAGAGGGAGGAAAGAGAGGGAGAAAAAAGAGGGAGGTGGTTGCAGGAGAGATAATAGAAGAGAGAAAAAAATTAGAATTTTTAAATATGGATAAAAATGACAATTTATGGTGTGTGTAATAATTGTATGGTGAGTGTATACATTTTGTGTGTATACTATTAACTCATGTAGATGCATATAACTTGGCCATACAAATATAACAACAAAATCTTGGGCCTTTTTTTATTTTAAAATTATTTTTATATTACTCCATATTATATAGCAAATGGTTTAAATTTTATTTTTTTGCTATAAGATACAAACTTCAATCCTCTAAACTTACATTATATTTTTTAATTTTTTAATATTATATAAATTATATTATTATTTATTAAGATATATATATATATATATATATTTATTTATATATAATTATATACTCATTTAATAAAAAATCTTTTCTCCAAAGTGTTACTTAATTTTATTATTAATTTTTTTCTTTTAAATCAATAAGAAAAATATTGAAAATTTTTATTTGTTTGGTTTAATGATAATTTATTGGCATTACTATGTAAACATATAAAAAGTCTTTAAAGGTAAAATCTTAAAAAAAATAAAAATAAGCATAGTCTCCAATATTTTATTTCTTGTGTTGAATATAAAAATTCTCAATCCTATTTTCATTCGACTAATGTAAAATTTCTGCCGCTATAAAGTAATTTAAATAATAGTAGATAATTAAAAAAAAATTATGTCTCCTTCTAAACCTTTTTTTATTTCAATGTGCATATGCATATTCAGTAGTTCTTCAAGTAGACAAATTAAGATAAATTTTTTTAAACTTTAACAAAGATGGGTGTGTATCACTATTTAGACATGAAAACAAACAACTCATAAGAATTTGGTTAGTGATATGAACAATAAGAATGAATTTTCAATGATCCAAAAGATTAAACTCCCTATTGGTCTATAATAAAGGATAAATATATTTTTATAATTTTATATTATACATCAATATACATTATATTAGATAATATTATTAATGAGACGTAGACTTAATGTAATATTTAAAAAATATACAATTTAAATAGTAAAGTGGAGTTTTGTTCCAAGTATGAAATCAACTCACAAATCACCTATTTTAAAACGAAGTGAATTCATGCGTATTACACAAAATATTAAGAATTAAAATTCATGGTATATAATATGTTCATAATATAATAAAAAGTAAGAATTTTAAAAGATATATTAATAAAGTTTTGTATGACATTAATAATTCTAAAGTTATGTTGTATAAAAAATTATTTTTGTTACAAATATTGTAATATTTAATATAAGATAATTTTTATTTGACTGATCAAACTTTTTTTTTTTTAAATAGGTAGTCCCAAGAAAAATTTTCAAAATCTGTTGATTAACTAAATTAATATTCTTTACAAATTAAAATGTAGGTACATATATATAGTTATATACACATATATATTTAAGCAAAAAATTAATATAAAAAAAAGTAGTTAATTTACACATAAAAAAAACAATGATACACCATCAAATTTAATCACATCATGACATATGCAAAAATTTAATTCCGCACTCTCTCTGTCCTAAAAGATATTGTATAGTTAAATTTTGGGACAGTTACAAAATAATTCATTTTAAAGCACTATTTTTAAATTGATACAATATGTTAAAAAATAAATCTATTATTCAACTCATATTTTACTTCATAACATAAAATGTTTGTACCAATTCAAAAATAGTGCTTTAAAATATACCAATATGAAATTATTTTAAAATTTCTTAAAATTTTGTACATGAGTTAACTTATAGTATTTAAATGGATAAAATAGTTTTTAATGAGGGTAAATTGTTCAATTTAAGTGAAGAAATAAAAGAAAGATGTATTTGTGTGCAATTATTAGTTGAATGTGATGTATATTATGTATTATAGGTTTTTGTGAATAATGAGTAGTGAATTGTGCAATATCTTTTGAAATATGAAGAGTAATATATAGGAGATTAATATTTAACCTTATAAATTTAAATTCATACATATTATAAAATAATTAATTATTTTAATAAAATCAAATTTTTATTTTATAAATATTATAGATCGTGCATCGCACGGGTAAAAATACTAGTTATTATAAAAAATAAATTTTTTTATGTAGAATAAATTGATCTGCCCCATCCTATAATATCAATTCGACCTGATCCGTACCCGTATCCGTCCCATATGAGTATGACCCAGACCCATTGCCATCACTCTACGCGAAGAATAGTTTTGACAGGCCATCAAAAACTCCCGCGAAAAATGAAATTGCTTCGAAAACCTCAATCTTCCCGCCCACTTCAACAGATCTATATTATATACTTTGGCTACGCCACTGTGCTCACTCAAACCCTAACCACCACAAGAAATGAAGATCCGAACGATGAAGCTCCGAGAAGCCCACAAGAGCAACGACAGCTCTTCACTCTGCTCCATTTTGTGGGCTTCTAATGGCGACCACATCGTCACTTCCTCATCCTCCGAAAATTCTATATGCATTCACGACGCCGTTACGCCTTCAAATGCTCCTAAGTTTATTCGCAACCACCGTGAGGGTGTTACGGCCCTGGCCCTCAGTCCTGATTCTACCTGCCTCGCTTCTGGATCCATTGACCATTCTGTTAAGCTCTATAAATTTCCAGGTATTTCTTCTTCGTCTTATTATTTCTGACTAATTCTGCTCAATGGAGTAAGCGATGCTGTTCTTTTTCCCCACCTTCAAAGTCTTCACTGTTTTTTGGGGATATAAATATTTTATATGGATTTAGGGTTATTTGCCCATACCAATCGATGGTTGTGAGTATGTTCTGCGATTACTGTGCAGGGATTCCAGGATACTAAATCAGAAAAACTAGTGTTAAATCATTTCTGTGAAAAAGTTGAAACATTACAAAATGGATTACGAATTGAGAAATTATAAATGAATTCTTATGAAACAATGACTCTGCATACATGAAAATACACTTGGTCCGTTTGTTGGATGGCTACCCCATACGTTGCTAATTTTTTTTTCGTAAAGTCAGAGCTGATAAACGCCCACCCTCAAAAGAAGCTCAATCAATGCACATTGAGTTTTATGTGACAGTCAACTTAATCTTTCTTAAACATTGTTTGAGTCCCAAAATGCGTCGCATAAAGGACTTCTCTGAGTCAGCCTGTATTTTGGGTTGACATGTGCATATTGTCTCCCTAATTTGCCTTTCCAGTAAATAAATAAAAATAGAATAACGTGTGTTCAAATGATTCATTTATGTACTTAGATTAACTTTGGTGATTTGTGAACTTGTAGTCACAGTATTGATAGGCAATGCAACTTTCTTCTGTAGGTGGAAATTTTGAGAGTAATATCACTCGATTCACATTGCCAATTCGTGCTGTCGCTTTCAATAAGTCTGGATCAATTTTAGCTGCTGCTGGTGATGATGAAGGCATCAAACTTGTCAATACTATTGATGGAACCATCGCTCGAGTTCTTAAAGGGCATAAAGGGTCTGTCACTTGCTTAGCTTTTGATCCTAAAAATGAATACTTAGCTTCACTGGATTCAGTTGGGACTGTTATTTACTGGGAGCTCCAGTCTGGATGTACACTACATGTCCTCAAAGCTATAGCTCCGAACAATGGTTCTGATGTTTCTGTAATGAACATACTCGCATGGAGTCCAGATGGAGAATTGCTAGCAGTGCCAGGTCTGAAAAATGATGTTGTAATGTACGACAGAGACACTGCTGAAAAGCTATTTTCTCTTAGAGGGGATCATGTTCAGCCTATTTGCTTCTTGTCATGGTCACCTAACGGTAAATATATTGCTTCTTCTGGTTTGGACAAGCAGATTCTTATTTGGGATGTTGATAAGAAACAGGATATTGAGAGACAGAAATTTAGTGAATGCATATCTTGTATGGCATGGAAGCCTCAGGGAAATGCATTGGCAGTTATTGATGTTATGGGGAAGTACGGTGTGTGGGAATCAGCTGTACCTTCAACAATGAAATCTCCAACTGAAGATATTCCAAATTTATATTCAAGAACCAGGCATGACTTCCTATTGTTTGATGAGGGAGAAGAACCTAGTGCATCAGGTAGCTTGGGTGATCTTCATGAAGATACTCTTAGTGAATATGAGCCACTCAGCAGAAAAAGACAGCGCAGGCAGTCTAATTATGATGATGATGATTGGGTTCAAGATTGTAATGATGAGCTGGAATCCATTCCTAAATCTGAAGTTCGTAAGAAGGCTTCTTATGGTAAAAAAGATGACCCTTGTGGGAAGATTGGTTCCAGAAATGTGATAGTAGCTGCAGACCAGAAAATGCAAGAAGCTTTTCAGCCTGGTGCTACACCTGCACAGCCTGGAAAGAGGCACTTCATTTGCTACAACATGCTTGGAAGTATAACCACAATGGAACATGATGGATATTCACATATAGAGGTACCCTGCCCCTAAATTCTTTCCTCTGATTGGTGTCACAGTTTTCCTTGAAAGTTAATACTGTATATGCTATAGTCAGGATGACACCAGATCGATATTATGAACCATATATGCCACCTTTATCCAATAAAACTTTGTACTTGTTTGTCTGAAGAGGGTTAAGGATAGAAGATATTGGTGTAACTAATTTGGTTTATATTATATAATTTGATCTATATAATGAACAATGTGCCACCTTTGTCCAATACAACTTTGCATTTATTTGATTGAAGAAGGATTACGATTGAAGATATTTGGTGCAACTAATATGATTTGCCTTTATAATATTATCTGAAGCTGACCCTTTGACAAATTCATTTTTATACTTTAACTGCAGATTGATTTCCATGATACCAGCAGTGGCCCACGAGTTCCTGCAATGACTGACTATTTTGGTTTTACAATGGCTTGTCTTAATGAGAGAGGGTGTGCATTTGCCAATCCATGCAAAGGAGAAAAGAACATGAGCACACTCATGTACCGTCCTTTCAGTAGCTGGGCAAATAATAGTGAGGTCAGCCCTATAGTCTTTTGTTTGTGAGGATTGATATCTTCTTTCAGTCACCATAAAAAATGTGGAAGGCATCCACATGTTAATTCCCCTTCGTCTGAATGTGTAGTAAACTATAGCTGATGAGCATCTTCTTATGCAATGTAGTGGTCTATGAGGTTTGAAGGGGAAGAAGTTAGAGCAATAGCACTTGGAAGTGGTTGGATTGCTGCCATCACCAGCCTTAATTTTCTTCGCATCTTCACTGAGGGTGGTTTGCAGGTTCGTCAAATTCTTCTATCAAACTCCAAACACCAATACAGAGTGGATTCTTTCAAAAAACAGTTATTCATGTCGCTCGATATAGTCTTTTGTTAGGCATACATTTATCAACATGACTTGAGAGTATCATATTTGTCATTCTAAGTTTTGCTTCTATTAAACCTTGATATTCAATTTCATGTCAGAGGCACATCCTCTGTCTTGATGGGCCGGTGGTTACTGCAGTTGGCAACAAGGATGAACTGGCAATTGTCACCCATATCTCCCCTTCTCTGCCCACAGATGAGCAGGTATTATTAATCATTGTAGTGTCATGTGATAACTTTTCACAGTGATCTACCAGAAACTGCTAATAAATTTATTTGCCAAGGATGTAAAGGATAGATTGCTACTTCCTTTGGTTGAAGATTTTTTTTAATATGTGCCTCTAAATGTCAAGTAGAGTGGTTTATTTGTTGGTTTAAATTGTAAATCATGTAAAACTGAGTGAAAGTTTAATACACGTCTGGTCTGGATGTAATGCTGAATTGATGTAAATATCCGCGAAAAACTCTGATAATCTGGATTTTTGCTTTAGCCCTATTAGTATATTTCTAATTTACTATGAATCAATGCTTATTATGTAATGAGGAGTGAAATTCTGCCTTGAAGTAGGAAATGAGTATTGGACTGTGTATTTCCATAACACATTTCCTCCTTGCAGATGCTTGAGTTTAGAGTTTTTAACATCCCTCATGGGTCACAAACTCTAAGAGGACGTCTGCCATTAACTCCTGGGTCATGTTTAACGTGGTTTGGTTTTAGTGAAGAAGGCCAACTGAGTTCATTTGATTCTAAGGTGCATATCTTTGAGCTTGAGTCTGACAGTACATGTATAATATTTATATATATTGCTCTGATTTTTTAATGCATTATATATAGGGTGTGTTGAGAGTCTTTACAAATCAATTTGGGAGTACTTGGCTCCCTCTGTTCAGGTACTATAGGTTTTATAAACTCTAGTTCTCCATTTTATAACATGGTTGATGCACGTTTTCTGAAACTCCTGTTATGTCAGTGCCAGCAAATTAAAGAAGTCTGCGGAGAACATTTGGGTTGCAGGATTGAATGCAAGCAAGTTATTTTGTGTTGTTTGCAGGTCTCCAGAAACCTTTCCACAGGTACAGTACTACAGTAGCAGTTCATTGCTTATGTCTTAGTATTACCATATTGTTTTTTTTGACTTTACTGCTGATCTTTTCATCTTCAACTATGGCTTTTTCCAGTGCACTCCCAAGCCAGTCCTAACGTTGCTGGACCTGTCATTCCCTCTTGCTTCTTCTGACCTAGGTGCAGACAACCTTGAGAATGAATTCATGATGAACAACATGCATCTCTCCCGGGCAAGTTTTTACATCTCATCAAACTCAGTTATTTGAAATTCATTTCCAGCCAAACTTCAGGGCTTGTTATTCTTTTCTATCTGGAGCTACCTGGTGACAACTTTTTTTTTTTTTGCCTTGCATGCCACGAACAGTTGAAATTTCTATTGGGCAGCCTTGGATGGCAAAGTTTAACAAACTGTTTAGTTCAGGGTTATAGTTTTTAAAAAATAAGAAATAAAAAAATTCTATGGTGAAGTGCAAAAACTAGTGCATAATTCCGACATTATGGCATTTGCTTACCATGAGGAACTATGTAGCACTATATATATCATTTTTCCTTGTGTTTATGATTATTTCATTCTTACTGAGTTATTACCAATGCCAATATATATCAGATCCAGAGAAGTATAGAAGAAAGAGCAGCTTCTGGCCATGATACCACCTCACTTGATGATGAGGCTTTCAATTTGGAAACTTCACTAGATAGATGCATCTTGAGGCTCATTGCATCCTGCTGCAACGGTAAGTAATTTCATAGGAAAACATCATCATTTGTCAAACAATGAATAGTCGAGTTCAACCTATTCTGTCTTTTCTATTCCAGGTGATAAACTTGTGAGAGCCGTTGAACTTGTGAAACTTCTTTCACTAGAAAAATCAGTGAGAGGAGCCATAAAACTGGTAACCGCATTAAAGCTGCCTAATTTGGCTGAGCGCTTCAATGATATACTGGAGGTTAGATTTCAGTTGCTAGCTATGCTTCTCAAATTAACTTGGGTGGTGTTTGGTTTGGAATTTCTTTAATGAGAATAAGAATGAGAACGAATAGTCTTATAGTGATTAATGAGAATAAAAGAAAATTCACAATATTATTGTTCCTCCATCTTATTACCTTTCCCTTCTTTTAACCATTCTTCCGCGCAACAAATTTTTTTCCCCAAAATTTTAGCACATTATTAGTGATGTAATCACAACCGAGGTGATTTTTCAGAATATTTGGGTGCTTAGAGGAAAAATATATTTTTATTCTCATTGAAAAATTCAAACCAATTGCATTCATAATTTATTGAGAGTTTATTCCCCGTGAAATTATGGTCTTTTATCCTTTTTACCTAATTTCTAAAAATCATTAATACAACCAATTTTTTTCCTTAAAAGTCATTAATACCCTTAGTTTGAAGGCAGAACAACCTCATCAGATCAAAATGTAAACCTTGTGTTTCATTGTGAACCTCATCAGATGAAAGTGTGAACCAACATTTACTTGGGTTATTATTATTATTACTTTAAAGAAGAGGGATGTCAGTGGGATAGAAAATATGAAAAATGATTTGGTTGGTCAAAACGTGTTAAATGAACTCCTCCTATTCCTAATCTTTTGATTTTCCATTTTGTGATTGACAGTTGCATTGTCGGTATTATGATTATAGGAAAAATTGCTGAGTGACACGGTGGAGAACAGCAATCCCAAGTGTAATGGCTCCAATAAACCAGAAATGAGTAACACACCATCTCCATTACCATCTACCTCTTACTTGGGAAAACGAAATGCTGAGGAGCTTGGGCCATCTCCATTGCCATCAACTTCTTACTTGGGAAAACGAAATGCTGTGGAGCTTACCAAAGACAGAAATGGAAAAAGTGAAGAAAAGGAGAAAACAATTGAGTTGAAGGCCACAGAGAAATTGAAAGATCAAATTGCACAAGTAAACAAGGTTGCAAAGTTTGATCAACCAGGCTCTACTCGCCCCTCTAATCCATTTGCAAAGACAGTGACCAACAAGCAAAATTCATCGTTCTTTGATTCTCTCAAGAAGATGAACAAGGCTGACAAAAATGGGAAGTTGTGAGGTTCATTTTTCTTTTCTTTTTCCAAGTAAAAATTTGTGCTTTTAAGTTGATCTATCTTGGGGAATATGACACTATCTATTGTGCCGGTGTCTTTGTTAGCTTTAGTCACTGGTAAAAGAAAACAGATAGCATCTTGTTGCCATAGATAGTTATTTAACACTAGTATATATGTATAATGTATTGCAGAAGTCCTTTATACTTTCTTTTTTGATTAATGTTCTCATATTTATGCATTCAATTGAAAATATGTACTTTTTCCATCCCATAACTATTTGGTTGTCCATTCCAAAATTATTTTTACACTCTAAATATATAACATTATTACGTATGATCACTTGTAAAAATACCCGCATGACATTACACTATTCAAAAAGTGTATTTTTCTTAAAAATTGTGTCCTTTTGTGTTTCAAACGACAGGGAAATAAAATCACCTCAACCAAAAAGTGTTTTCTTCATTATGCACATTCTCTTTGTGCAAATAATTATTTTATATCACTCTTCAATTATTATTTAATTATACAAATATTATTTCACTTTACACTCACACCATTTGAAATCAAGCCTATAGATCCCTCTCTTCCCAATGGTTCAACGGCCACAAAACTACCAGTGACGCAGTGATGGCGGTCAGCCTCAAAAGATGATGATTGGCGGCGACATGATCGAAAAAATAATTAGTTTCGTTTTATGCTGTATATAAACAATAGTGAGAATACCACAATATACTCATTTTCAACTTTTAAAAATTTATTTTATCCACGTCTACTTTAAAACATCTTTTATACCTAATTTATAATAAAAGACCTATATACCCTTATAAATTGGGTATAAAAGATTTAATAACTTTGAATTGAGTCCCATTTTATTCTCATAACTACACTACCATCATAAAAGGGGTAAATTAGACTTTATAAACTATTTAATATGTAAATAAATATAAATGGAGAGAGGGAAAGAGTTTGTATTTTAAATATTAGAGTGAATTTTTTAATTAGTATTTTTGTGTAAAAAAAATATATTAATTAATCACTAATTCGATATGCGATTAATAAAAATTAAAGTTTATAATTAAATTTTTATGAAGAAAATTCGGTAGAATATTTAAATTTTTAATTTAATTTTGATGTGGATAATGCTCTCGTGTTAATTAAATTTTAATAAATATATTTTCAAACATCACAAATCAAATATTTTTATATACTTATATAAACTATAATATCCATTAATTTGTATTAAAATGTAATTTTTATATTATAATATTCATTAATATGCATTATACATTAAAATAGTCTAAATAGAGAATTCAATAATCACATATATATGATAAAAATATTATAATTAGTTAATTTATTAAAATTGTATGTTATAAAATATTAAATTATATAAATATCAAATAGGGTGGGGTGGGGTAGGGTAGGGTAGGGTGGAGTGTGGTGTGGTGTAATAACTAGATAATGATGTTTGTGGGTCATATGGGTAAAAAAGATTGTTTGAAATTGAAAATTGATAGAAAAAATTGTTTATATTTGTAGTGGGTAAAATAAATTTTGGTAAGTTGAAAATGAGTATTTTGAATTGTCTCCCTAGACAATATATATCTTCATTTGTAGAGTTTTGGAACCATTTTTGTGTGTTAGTATTTATTTGCAGACCTTAGTAGTTTAATGTTTGGGAATAGTGTTCTTTCGTAATTGATGATAGTCTTTGAGTGTATTTTGTTTAATGGACAATATATATAACTAATAAATATATATATGTTGAGTAGGTATTATGTGAGTAATTCTCACGGAAATAATTTTGTGAACGATATATTTTATTTCACGCAATAATACATATTTCGGTGTGTAGTGTTAGTTCATAGTAGTGTAGTGTTAGTTCATATGCACTGTGGTGTTAGTTCATATACAATATGATTTTAGTTCATTCACTGTAACATACTACGTGTGGTGTTAATTCATATATAGTGTGGTGTTAGTTCATATACATTGTCGTGTTAGTTCATATACAGTATTTTATGTCATTTATCTCTAAAAAAATCAAATATCAAAATACTTAAAATAAATTATTGTTCACCATAAAATTTACTGTGTGTATCATTCACATAATGCTTTGCCATATATGTTTATTTTGAGATTTGAGCGAGGTAGAATTTAATTTTATGGAATTCAATATTTGACAGTGTGATGTATTAAAAAATATAATAATAAATTTTAAGATATTTATAGATGTAGATTTAATGTGAAATTTAAAAATTAGACTCTAAATCATAAACTCATACAAAATAAATCATAATATACGTGTAAATTCCAAATGAAACACAATCTACGAATTGGGATGAGATTTGAAGTTTAAACCACTATAAAAAGTTTGAATAACAGGCATATCAATGAATCTCTTTCCCTTTGAAGTATCTATTCCAATAGAAACAGAATGCTAATTTTGAAAACAGAAACAAGTTTACGAAACTATGAGTGATTCTGTCATGGAACCGGGTGCATCCCTTCAATTTTAACTATTTTCAATCCGATTTTTCCTCCGCCAATAAACCGCAACCGCTGTCCGCGAGATCTTACAGCCGCGCTTCCTTCCAAACCCTGAAGATCTCCATAGTTGTTTCTTTGCTCTTTTCATTAGGAAATTTTGAGAATGAAACCACAAATGTTTGATATTGTAATTCACAGAAGGAAAATGCCATTTCCAGGTTCCATTACGAAATTGATATTGTAATTCGCATAATAAAAATGGCATTTTCAGGTTCAGTTTCTTCGTAAATTTGAAAAATTATGGCAGATTTTTGAGATTTTGGTGGTTTTGGGCTTGATTTTGTGGAATTTAATAAAAAAAGATTTTATAATATTTGAACAATAATATTTAATACCCAAAATTAATTTATAATATTAAAAAATAATTGATAAATAAATAATAAATAAATAAATAATTAATAAATCTGTAATACTCAAAAAACAATTTATAAAAACAATTGTGAGGTGGTCTTGGGGTATTGTGATTTGTTCTTCGGGTATTGTTATTTGTTCTTCGGGTATTGAGAATTGTTCTTGAGATATTTATTTAGACTTGTTCTTGAGGTATTGTAAGTTGGTCTTGAGGTTTTTACTTACACTTATTCTTGGGGGGTATTGTGAGTTGTTCTTGGAGTATTGTAAGTTGTTTTTGAGGTATATGTTGTTATTGGGGTATTTTTGTATAGAGTTGTTCTTAGGGTATTATGAATTGTTCTTGGGGTATCATAACTTGTTCTTGTGGTATTATAATTTGTTCTTTGAGAATTATAAATTTTAAAATTTTAAAATAATAAGTTTAGCCCATATATTATGATACCTAAAGAATAATTTATAACACTCAATGAACAATTTATAAATAAATAATTAATAAATGAATAAATTCAAAGAATAATTTATAAAACCTAAAGCAATTTATAATACTAAAAAACAATATATAATGCCCAAAGAATAATTTATAATATCCAAAGAACAATTTATAAATGAATAATTAATAAACGAGTAATACACAAAGAACAATATATAATACCCAAAGAACATCTTATAATACCAAAATAATAATTTATAATACCCAAAGAACAATTTATAATACTAAAAAAATAATATATAATACCCAAATAATAATTTATAATATCCAAATAACAATTTATAAATGAATATTTAATAAATAAATAATTAATAAACAAGTAATACTCAAAAAACAATTTATAATACCCAAAGAACATCTTATAATACCCAAAGAACATTTTATAATAACCAAAAAATAATTTATGAAACATAATGAATAATTTGTAAATGAATAAACCCAAAAAATAATTTATAATACGTCCTAAAAGAATAATTTGTAATAATCAAAGAACAATATATAATATCCAAAGAATTATTTATAATATCTAAAGAACAATTTAATGATTTTGTTCTTCGGGTATTGTTAATTGTTCTTGGGGTATTGTGAGTTGTTTTTTGGGTATTTGTAAATTGTTCTTCAAGTATTACTTAAATTTAGGAGAATTTTATGCTTTGATTAATTTATTTTTTAAGCATTCTTGTTGATTTTCAACTTCATTATATAAAAAACATATGTGTCTATTTTAAAAATTAAAAGTAAAAATGTTGATTAATATGAAGAAAATAGTACATTTATTTCATAAAAAGTAATGAAAAATATCATTTTTTAAGGTAATTTATAATCTTTTGATGTTGCATTTTGAAAAATTATTTTATAATACTCGAATAACAATGGAGTAATACCCAAAAAAATAAATTTAAGTAATATTCCAAAGACAAGTGCAAATAATATCCCAAAGAACATCTTATAATACCCAAAGAATATTTTTTAATACCCAAAACATAATTTATAGTACACAATGAACAATTTATAAATAAATAATTGATGAATGAATAAACACAAAGAATAATTTATAATACCTAAAAAATAATTTATAATATTCAAAGAACAATATATAATACTCAAATAATAATTTATAATATCCAAAGAATAATTTATAAATGAATAATTATTAAATAAATAATTAATAAACAAGTAATACTCAAAGAACAATTTGTAATGCCCAAAGAACAATATATAATACCCAAATAATAACTTATAATGTTCAAAGAACAATTCTAAATTCTCAAAGAACAATTCTCACTACCCGAAGAACAAATAACAATACCCGAAAAACACACTCATTTGTTTGCTATGTTGCTTCCTTACCACAAGACTCCCTACCTTCTTCAGGTTTTGGATGATTTTTCTGATTGTTTTCCAGGAACAAGCTGTCTGTGATTTGGAGCATAGTATCTCTCTGATCTCTGGTTCTAATCTAGTTCAGCAGAAGCCATATAGATGTGCTGAAAAATGAGATTGAGAAATTGATTGATGAGCTACTAGCTCGTTATTGAGCATAGTTCCAGTCCTTTTGTTGCACCAGTTTTATTGGTTACTATAGAAGATGTTGATAAAAGGACCTAAGCTCGAAGATTAGATAATAACCCAAGTGTAAACAAGCAGGAACGGGTAAGCTGCTCGCCCCCGTGCTCGCCAGGGTGCTCGCCCAGATGCTCGCCCGAGCCCAGATGTGTCGAAACAACAAGCCTACATGGCCATCCTCCAGTTGCTCGCCTTCGTGCTCGCCCGCCTGCTCGCCTCCAAGCTTGCTTTCAGCCTGAATATGACAAGGCAGCAAGCCAAGAGGATAAGCCTATGTTGCTCGCCACAATGCTCGCCCCCTTGCTCGCCACACTGCTCGTCCCTTCTGCGAAGGAAGGAAGACACAAGATGTCTAAGGAACCCGTATGAAGAGTTTGAGTCATTTATGCTAGAGTTAGTGGGGGCGAAACTTCCAGGGGATGACAAGTGGAGGACACTTGACACCACCAGAAGCCATGTGGTCTAAATAGATGCCACCTCATCCTTAAAAAAGGGTATAAATATGTAAAAATAGATCATTTGAAGGGATCTAAAATCCAAATACAAAGAACCCATTTATAAAATTTCTCTCTCTATAATTCTCTCTACATTTCACTTAATAATTCCAATTACCATCTTTTAATTATTGTTTGAGTGATTTCCATAGATTAATTAGCCACATAATATTACAATTAGTAAAATCATTCAACAATTTGGCGCTAGAAGAAGGGTTCGAACCTCCTTCGATTGAAGAATTTGGTACTTACTCATCGTTATACCGAAGAACACGAAGAACGTTCTTCGAAGTTTAGTGAGAGTTTTGAAGAGTATCTTCAATTGTGAGTGTTTTCAAGAATTTGTTGTCTTCGAAAACACGAACTAGAAAAGATTTCTTTGAAAACCCATCTATTATATTCAATTATTACCGCAAACAATGACGAGACATATGTACGAGGCCTCCCACGATGAATCCCACACCACCTCGACAAGTCGGAGGTGGAGAGGACGGGGACCATCCGGACACCATCGAACTGAACAAGCTCATGTCCCGGCGTTACCAGTGGCTCCAGTCGGTCAACAGATAGAAACTACCATTGAATCAATGGTTAGAACACCCGAGGACATCGAGAGAGCGAGGACCACCCTGAAACAATTGCAAAGACAGCAGATGGTAGTAGCACGTCAACCAGTGATTCAGGTTGCCCAGACTGAGACAAGACATGATACTCGAACAAGCTACCATCCTCAGGAGGAAGAAGCCAGTAGTGGACGTGTCGTACCCGAGAGTTCAAGAGGCAAATAAAAAATATCTGATCGCCTCGGACCACAACCCCAACGCTCAAACCAGCGACCAGCTGGGCGAGCAGACGGGCGACCAGCTGGGCGACCAGCTGACCAAGCACACGACCAACCTGAACGCTTTGACGGGTCACAAGGCGATAGGCGCAGTAACCAAAGTCATCACTCGGAAGGTAGAAGGTCAGAGCACTCGTACCGATAAGAACCTTGCGAGTCTGATGCTCGGCATCAACGCAGGCCTGTACAAGAAAGGCTGAGGAGACGAGCATCCGAGAGGTTAGGAGCAAATGCCGCAAGTAACCTCCAACGACCGCACCGAGAGATTGCCCGAAGTGAGGGACTACCGGGGGCAGCACGTCATCATGAGGTGCACCCGGAATAGCCTCGAGGAGGGGGATCGTCTCGGGGGTCGTTAGTTCTAGAGATCGAAAAGTTGAAGAAAGCTGTGGATGACTTACAACACCAGGTGGCCATCAAGGACAAGGTGGAGACGTACACGTCACTTCCAATATCACCATTGTCACCAGTCATCCTGACTGCACCCATTCAGAAGAAGATGCAGTTTCCCTCAGTGGTGTTGTATGAAGGAGAGTCTGACCCCAAAGTTCACATCTCAAAGTACGCTGATTACATGATCTCAATGGGGGCATCAGATGCAACACAATGCCGGAACTTTCCTTTAACTCTTGGAGACCGTGCACACAGATGGTTCTCAGCTTTGACACCTAGATCGATTCAATCGTTCGGACAGTTGACACGGGAGTTCCTGTCCCAGTTTTTGGGATTTGGAACGTATCTGACACAAAAGCACAGGTTGGCCAACATCTCACAAGGGGCCGAGGAGATTGACCAGCAATATCTGGAACGATTTGATAAAATCCTTTTGGAAGGAGAAGCGGTCAGTGACGATACAAAGGTTGTGGCAGTCATGGCGGGACTGCGTAAAGGAACAGACTTGTGGAAAGAAATGCACCTAGCTTGTCCTAGTACATATGCCGAGTTCCGCCACAAGGCCGGTGTATACGTCGCAATGCAGGAAGCAATGGCTAAACAGTTGGGTCCAGAGGCAGATGACAAGAAAAGTGGTAAGAAGCTCAGTGGTAGCGGTTACAAGGCCCCGAAAAATTTGAAATCATTTGAGGATACGGCGTAATATAAAGAAAAACTAAACCAAGTGTTGACTACCACGATTGACCACGTCTTCACAGCTGTGAAGGATCAAGATATGTTGGCTGCACCCCAAAGGATCAGGCAGGATCGAAGCAAGCTAAACCCAAATAAATTTTGTGCTTATCATCAAAGTATCGGGCACTTCACTAGTGAGTGCCGCGATCTGTTGAAGCAGTTGTGGAAGTTTTATGAAGATAGGAAATTAGCCGAGTTCGTCAAGAAAGCTCCGGGGAAAAGGCAACGTCAGACAAGACAGGAAGCCTCAGATGATGAAGGTAGTGATGAGGCAGAAAGGGCCCCAAACAGACAAGTAAGAAGAGGTCCACCAGCAAGGCCGATGTATCTGGAGCCGAACTGAGAAATCCTTGTGATTGAAGAAATTGGTTCGGCAGGAGGAATGATAGATGGTCATCCCACATCAAAGAGGCAAAAGAAGGCAGAAATTCAGGCGGTCAATCAGGTACAGGAGATGGGGTCCGGATCGAAAGCAACTACTAAACCAATTGTGGATTTGACTTTCTCTCAAGCAGATCTCGAAGGGATCCTTACACCACACAACGACTCCTTGGTTATCAGCGCCAATATCATGAACGCAAGAGTGCACCGACTGCTAGTGGATACTGGAGCCTACACAAACATCCTGTTCAAAAAGACACTAGACCAGTTAAGAGATTACGAATCCTACATAGAGGATTGTAATCACAAAATAGTGGGATTCGGAGAGGCTGTGACCGTCCCACTAGGTGTAATAAGATTGCCCGTAGAACTTGTAGCGCTAGAGGACCCGGAAAGAAGGATGACAAGGTTGTTAGATTTCTTAGTCGTAGATCAACCATCCACCTATAACAGGTTCCTCGGCCGCCCTTTCATTTCCGAATTTAAAGCCGCATGTTCTACTTACTACTATTGTATTAAATTCCCAACTCTTAAGGGTGCAGGTACGGTCAAAGGGGACCAGAAGAAGGCGCGGGAGTGCCTATTAACTCTGAAAAAACCCGTCAACCAGGTGTTAGTGTTGGAAGATCTAATATCACAACTCTTCACGAGCAAGCCGAGTGGTCTGGATGATGTCTCAGTAGACACCGAAATGATAGAAGTGGACCAGACACCGGAAGACATTGAGGTAGATAATACATTCCAGCAAGACCAGCCAGACGAGGAGCGGACGGTAAATAACCCGAGGGATCAAGATCAAGACCCTGCAACCATAGCCGGAGAGAGTGGTGAAATGGAACCAGCACCGAAAAGTCAGGCATGTGCCCCGGAAGACATTGAACCCCGGTTGGGATATGAACCCATCTCGGTGGAGATGGAAATACACCTCGAAGGACCAATTGATGATCCCAGGTGGAAAGATAAGAAGCGACGCACCACACCGGTTGAGGAGCTCAGATCCATACAAGTTGATCCAAATAAACAAGATTTAGAACTCTTTATTGGGTCGGAGTTGGAAGAACCTTATAGAAGCTGAATAGAGGAATTCCTACGGGCTAACCTCGATGTGTTTGCATGGTCACATGAGGATATGACCGGCATACCGGTGGAGCACGCGTGTCATCGCCTGAACATAGATCCCACGAAGAAGCCTGCCCGTCAGAAGAGAAGAAAATATGGGCCAGACAAGTATGAGGCATTGACCGGCGAGGTGAAGAAACTTTTGGACAATAAACTCATAAAGGAAGCACTATGTCCTCAATGGGTGGCGAACCCTGTCTTGGTCAAAAAGCCGAATGGAGCATGGAGGCTATGTATAGACTTCACAGATCTTAACTCCGCGTGTCCAAAGGATAACTTCCCTTTACCCCACATCGACCAGCTGGTAGACAATACGGAGGGACATGAACTAATGACGTTTATGGATGCCTTTGCAGGTTATCATCAGATTGCCATGCACCCCGATGATCAAGAACATACAGCCTTTTATACAAATAAAAATTTATTTTGTTGGAAGAAGATGCCCTTCGGGTTGATCAACGCCGGCGCCACATATCAAAGGTTAGTCAACAAGATGTTTGACCAACACCTTGGTGACACAATGGAGGTCTATGTTGACGACATTGTCGTGAAGAGTCTTAGAAAAGAAACCATCTGGAGCACCTCAAGCAAACGTTCGACATCATGAGGGCGTATAACATGAAGCTTAACCCAAAGAAAAGCAGCTTTGGAGTACAATCCGACAAATTCTTGGGGCATCTCGTAAGTCAACGGGGCATAGAAGTCAACCCTTCACAAGTCAAATGTATCCTAGACATGGGACCACCGAAGGATGTACCGGCAGTCCAAAGACTAACCGGATGCCTCGCGGCACTAAACAGATTCATATCCAGGTCCGGAGATAAGAATAGGCCCTTTTTCGAGTCTATCAAAGGCAAAGGCATCTGCAAAAGAACCGGGAAGACCAACTTTGTGTGGACGGATGCTTGCCAAAAGGCGTTCGAAGATATAAAGAACTACCTCAGTAATCCCCAGATCCTGTCAAAGCCAGTGCCGGGAGAAAAGCTATACTTATACCTGGCGGCTTCAGAAGTAGCAATAAGTTCAGCCTTGGTACGTGCAGAGGGTAAGGCACATCTACCAATATACTATGTTAGCCAAGTGTTGCATGAGGCGGAGCTACGATACTCCCCAATGGAGAAGTTGGCATATGCACTAGTGATGAGCGTGCGGAAGCTCCGGCCATACTTTTTTGACCATCAAGTGGAAGTTTTGACAACATTTCCCTTGAGGCAAGTCTTACATAGACCTGATACTGCCGGACGATTATTAAAGTGGTCACTAGAGGTTAACCAGTATGGTATAACATACGCACCCCGAACAGCGATCAAAGGGCAGGCTCTGGCAGACTTCATAGTAGAGCTAACCTACCCTCAAGATCCGACGAGGGGACGTATTTACCCATGGCACCTCTATGTAGACGGCTCAGCAACAAGTTCCGCAGCCGGAGCGGGTGTCGTCCTGATAAGTCCCGACAAACAAATGTTCACCTCCGCGATAAGGTTCAATTTTCTAGCAACAAACAACGAGGCTGAATATGAGGCACTTATCGCGGGTTTGAGACTATCATTAGCCGTGGGGGCAACTAGACTTCAGGTTTTCGGAGATTCACAACTAATCATATCTCAAGTCCGAGGAGAGTATGAGGCGAAGGATCGACAAATGATCATTTACTAAAGGATCGTTGCACACCTGATATCAAAGTTTGAGCAGGTGTACATTGAGCAGGTGTACATTGAGCAGATCCCCCGACTAGAGAACACCCAGGCAGATGCTTTAGCCCGGTTAGCTACAAGCATCGGAGAACCAAGCATCTCAGAAGTGGTGGTCACAAAGTTAATTAATCCTTCAACATTTGATTACGTTAATCAAGTGTTGAAGAGGGGGCAACAAATAATCAATAGCCAGCAACAGTCTACCGATGATTGGCGAACACCTATCAGTAAATACTTATCTAACAGAGAACAACCGGGAGATCCATGGGAGGCACAACAGATTGTGAAGCAAGCCGCGAGATACACGATGGTCGAAGGGCAGCTATATAAAAGAGGAATCTCACTCCCATTACTCAAATGTCTTTCCTCGGAAGAAGGTCAGAAGGTGTTAAAGGAAATCCATGAAGGGATATGTGGAGGACATGCTGGGGGGCAAGCCTTGGCTTACAAAACCATCAGGCAAGGGTATTATTGGCCAACACTATGAAAGGATGCTATCAGATATGCTAAGAGATGCTTGAAGTGCCTACAGTTCGCCCCAAGTATCCACACCCCAACACAAAAATTAAAATCAGTGTATAGTCTGTGGCCATTCGCTAAATGGGGTATCGACTTGATCGGCCCATTCCCTCCCGGGAAGGGTGGAGTAAAATTTGTAGTGGTGGCCGTGGACTATTACACTAAGTGGGCCGAAGCTGAAGCACTGACGACGATAACCCAAGAGAAGATGATAGGCTTCATTTGGAAGAACCTGGTATGCAGATTTGGGTTACCACAGTCGATAGTCACGGATAATGGGAGGCAGTTCGATGGAAATAAGTTAAGAGACTTTTGCACATCTTGGAACATCAAGAAACATTAGAGGAACAAGTACCGGGGAGACACCGTTCACAATGGCTTTCGGAGTTGAAGCAGTCATCCCAGTAGAGGTCCAACATCGGACATGGAGGATAATCGAATACAATGAGGAAGCAAATGAAGATGATATGGCGGTAGAAAAAGACTTGATTGAAGAAACAAGAACCTCAGCAGAATTGAGGAATGCAGTCTATAAGCGACGAGCCGAGAAATACTACAACTCGCAGGTAAAAGATAGAAAATTCCAAATTGGCGACCTGGTGATGCAAAGGATATTAGCAGTCCCGACTGGAGTATTTGGTCCGAAATGGGAAGGTCCGTTCAAAGTAATAAAAAGTTGGCCAAATGGGACGTATGACCTAGAGGATATGCAAGGTAACTCTTCGACATACACGTGGAATGCGACACATCTCAAGAAATTCTACCAATGAAGACTTATGTAAATGTTTTAAGAAAACCTTGCTTGTCCAACATGTATAGGGGCAAGAGGGTCCATAATAGATGGAGACAAATCTGTAAAGTTATTATTCTATTAAATAGAGAGGTTTCCTTTCAAATTGATGTGTCGAAAGATGTCTTAAGTTATAAGCTCACAAGACTTGCGAGTCCACAATAAAGGCAAGGTATTGAGACTAACCCTAAGGTTATGCCATTAAAAGGGGGTTCTTACCAATCAATAAGCCTACATCCAGAGAGATGAAAATTCACGATTTCGCAAAAGGAAAAGTAAGACGAATCAATTAAAACACCATACATGAAGAATGAGCAATAAATAACTTAGACAGGAATATCGACAAAGCTCAAATGCAATTAAACACATAAGGAAGGAAACCACGAAATTCATTAATATCAAAAGGATGGTCAGGTACATATGGGGCTCCTTCGAGGGAGTAGGAAGCAAAAACTTGCAAAGGAAGAGAATGCAAAAACAAAGAAGCAAAATGTAGCAAAACCACTTTACTGGTCGCCAGGCTGGTCGCCCACCTGCTCGCCAGCCTGGTCGCCAGCCTGTTCGCGGCCCTGACCCACAGGCCCAACGGCCTGCTCGCCCAACGGAAGGACCTCGAAAGAAGATAGACCCTCGGTGTCCACCATCACATCATCCTCAGCATTAATCTGAAGAGGCGGATAGTTTCCCCCGATGATCTTAAGCGTCGGAGGCACGACACTTAAATCAACTCCAATTTCCTCAAGATCCCCGATATCCACCACCAAACCTTCCTTGAGAGGACGTTCAGTAAGGAAGTCGGTGAACTCCTTCTTTAAGGCCATCCAGGGGTCCTCGTTCTCACCAACAGCATGGTGATAGGCCCGCAGATTCTCGGTAAAGGCATAAACGAAGCTGAAGTCGGAAGACTCGGCTCGAATATTAGCAATAGCCTCGGTGGTATAGCAATCAGTGTGGGCCGCTTTGTGCTCGGCAAGTTGGGTCTGAGTAGCTTGGAGTTCATTCTCCAACTCGGTAATCCTCCTCCGAGCCACTCTGTTCTCTTCCAACTGAGCGTGCAAGCTCGTCAACTCAGCACGTAAACTCTCAGCCTCGGCTTGGGCCCTCTCAGAATTGGCAATGGCCGACTTTTCAGCATCCAAAGAGGCCTTGGCTTTGGCCTCTGCTATAGCTATCTTCTTTTTAGCTTCATCCCTCTCTTTCCTCGCACTATCTGACAGCACCGCATAAGCCTTCTCTAAGGTCACGGCTTGCTCAAGGGCGCGCTGAGCACTGAAAAGAGCCTCACTCGTATGATGCATGGCCGTGAGGATATTATCCATCATTGACTGGCGCTGAATGATGTCCTCTTGAGGCTGAGACCAGTGCCGAATGACAGATTCAACGGCAAGGCGAGTGGAACCCTTGAGCTCGTTGAGAGACTTCGGAGGTCGGGCAAGTGCGAAATGATGTACAGTTACGCTCTGGTGTTGGTAACGTGAGGGATCGTACCTGAGTAAAAATTCAAACAAGTCTAAAATAAATCTGAAAAATGTTCAAAGTATAAGTATGCTACAGGTTTGTAGAGTATTACCCTGCTGCTCGATCCTGATCCCATCCAAGAATCGAGACATCCGACAACTGCCCAACAGATCGTATGGGGGCAGGAGCGGAGGAAGTGCCAGCAGGGGCAGAAAGAGTTGACTCCGGAGTCTCAACCCGGCCCGAGCCTCCTGGGGCTGAAGATCTTGTCGTTCTGGCTCTCTTAGCGGCCTCACCCTCACGCTCAATACGTGAACCATCTCCTCGGAGCACTCGCCGGTTACCACCGCTCGGAGAATCGCTCGGATCTTGATGATCCTCGGTACGAGGAGCCCGAGGGGCAGCGGATCGGGTGTTCGGCCCGGAACCACCAGTCTTCTTGGTAGTCTTAGCAGTAATTTGAGCAGCTAACACCACAGATGGAGGATCCCTCTTGGTACGTGCCATCCCAAATTTCTGGTTTAAAGTCTTGAAAGATGGAGGGATGGCAATAGACACTTCAGGAACTGCAAGCATGAAGAGGCAAAAAGAGTTAGAAAACTTTCATGAAATCTCATGAAATCTCAAAGTCAAGAAATACTAAACAAGAAATCAAAATAGTTATACCTGCGGGACAAACAACCTGAGCTCGCAGATGGTGAGGAGTGGTGATTAACCCCGAGGCAACGCGGCAACTGAATTTGTTTAAGTAATCAAAAGTTATGTCCTTCTTGTTCCGACGGCAAACAAGAATGCAGGTGAACTTGAACTCCTCAGACAAGCTAGTCTTCTTCCAACGCTGAGGGATCAAGCCTGTAGACACAAACAACAAAGAAAGTCAGATATTGTAACAAGGGTGGAATCTAAAGTACAAACGAGTCCTACGCTGTAACTCGCCAAACTCAGTAGGGGACATTATACGTCCCCCGAGACCCTCATTGTTATCAGGAGCCCGCCAGTCACCACCAATGAAAAAGAATTGTTCCTTCCAGTCTCTCACTTTATTGGGCAATCCCTCAAGGATCTTCATATCGCTCCTCGCTTTAAGGTAATAATAACCCTGACCTTCCTCAGAGCACTTGCTAAGGCAGAGGGTGTAATTCACCTCTTGAGGAGTCAAGCGATCCTTGTACTTCTCCAAGGCGAAAACCGTACATAGTGATATCAGGTACGTCCATGCGTTGGGGGTCAGTTGTGTGATCGCTAAACCCGTCGTCTCCAAAAAGCGCCCGATGAGGGGGTGAAGGGGTAACGTCACACCAGCAGCCAACGTATGCACGTTTATGGCTGTTAATCCTTCCGGGGGACAGTCAGCTCTTTTTTTCTCCCCGAGGAGCGTACATCGTGACGTCGTAGGGGATATAATATTCCCTTCGGATGTGGTCAAGATCGTCCTCGTCAATGACACTCACTACGGTGTTCGCCTTGTAGCTTGTACGGTCACCTTGTTCAAGTTCCCAATACTACCGAGGATGAGTTAGGAAATCGGCGGCATATCGCTCGTAGTATGCTCTCCAGTCGAACTCATGCGCAACGCCTTCGGGAATGGACCTCTCGGACATGTGCGGTTGAGGGAAGCTGACAGACTCGAACCACTCAGTAATAGAGTCGTCGCTATCGTCACTACTAGAGATCGTCTCTACTTCCTCGGTATCATCCCCCTCTGGGCGAGCAACGGGCTGCTCGATTTCTTGCTCGCCTAGCTGCTCGCCGGGATGCTCGCCAGCTTCCTCGCTGGCTTGCTCGCCTCCTCTCTCCAAAAGTCGATTGACCTCCTCAACCGCAGAATCAGATCCCGCCAAATGGACCGACGACAAGCCCGCGATCGGGCCACCTTCCTCTATGTTCTCCACCATGGGTCGTTTGCCCGGATTCTGGTGAGAAATCGTCCGACTAGAGGATGACGACATGGATTTGAGAAGAAAGGAGAAAAGATAAAGTTGATCCTAGAGTGTGTTAACTATGGATTACGGGCGTCATCAACGAGATTCCGGTCAGAAATTCCGGCAAAGAATCCGACAAACAAATACATAAAATGGACATGCAAAAATTAAAAGAAAATGAAGGTAATGTAAAGAAAAGACGAAAGGAATTGAGGAATTACCTGGGATGTTGAGTCACAAAACCGGTCGCCGAAGTAGTAAAGATTGCTAAAGTCGTCGGAAAGAGCTCGGGGATGGGATCGCCGGGAATTCTAGAAGAGAAATAGTGAATGAAGAAGAAGATGAATAGTGACTTAAGAAACCCCTATTTATACGTTCGGGTCAAAGTGAAAGAGGGAAAAGAATTTCAGGGACCAAGTTGCAAATTTTTTTTTAAAAGTCTCTGAAAAGGCACGCCTTTTCGTGCGACTGATTGGCACACGAAACGAGGAGGCGCCTCGTTTCCCGAAGCATCGCCTCAATTGCCGAAAAGAGAGAAAGCGAGCAGGAGGGCGAGCACCAAGGCGAGCACCATGTTTCTCGCTAAGTTGCTCGCCCAGATGCTCGCCTACGTGATAAAGATCAATTCCAGTATATACTTTGATGTCAAATCAATGCATATACTGAGGGGCAAATGTTGATAAAAGGACCTAAGCTCGAAGA
>JAPKLY010000330.1:70468-127318 GCA_026898435.1 Prunella vulgaris | reverse complement strand
ATGTATTAGTACATGAACAACATATTATCAGCATAAATCAACAAAGAGAATAAAAAATAAATTAAGTAACACATATTTATTTTTGCAAAAATATAATTTTCCTTATAGTTACTTGAAAAGTACAATTTTTTTTTTTAAAATTAGTAACACAGATTTTGCCTTTTAGTAACACGCATTTGCCCAAATTATAACATGCCTGAGAGTGAAAAAATCTGAAATTACAAGTTGCGTGAATTTTGGAAAACAATGCTCAAATACGACATGACGACCCGCAAAATTTTCAAAAATGAATATTTATAATTTCTACACAAGTGTTGCTCTTTATTATTAATGCTCTTTAATCTCCATATTCTAAACTTATAAATGGATTGAAGGAGTATAATATAATTTTACAACATTGTAAAAGAAATAATTAATTTGGACATATATTAACTTAGTTCTTTTCTACCCATACTAATAACTTTTAGGTTGCATATTTGGAATTACACATTTAAAATTAGGACTTTTCGATCTTCGTCCTGTTCGAATTAGAGAGTTCAAATTTTGTTTTCACGGCTCATACTATATACACATTTAAAATACCTATAAATTTTAACATCATAACTTTTCTCACTTATTCTCACTCTTTACTACGTTTCTTTTACACATTACATTAAAATAACTAATAATTTAGAAATATTATTCTAACAAAATTTAAAAATAAACAAGTACTTTTACTATTCATAATTTTTTTTGCATTTAATGATTTTAAAATCATAACTTCACACGATCACCTATATTTCAAAACAAATATAATCTTAAAATTTAATTGCAAATTAAATCACCCATCTTCCGCTTAATTTTAGTTTGAATGGAAAGATTTCGATCTTTCTTAAATTTGCTCTGGCTAGAAATGGGTTCCTCCACTAGTGGACGGTGGACTATGAGTTGAGTTGTCAAATGGGTCAGGCTGGGCTGACCCAGTACCAACCCATCGGGCTACGATATTTTATGGGTTGGGCCGAGCCAGTTGTCCATTGAGCCTTGAATTTTTGAGTCTGTCCTAGCTTAAGGCAAGCCACTTGGCGGGGTCAAACCGGCCCATTTTTTACATAACAATTAAATTAAAATTTTTAGTTCCTAAATAAAAATTTAAACAACAATAATTCAATAATCCATAATAAATTAAAATTCACAAAATAAATTCAAATAATAATTATCATAGTTAATAACTCATATACTAAAAATGCTTTGATTTACCAAGTATTTTTAATTTCGGGCCAACATATGCTACAATCTTAATCAATAGGAAATAAGAATGCATATCAAATAATCTCACTTGAGTGAGTGACCTGGGTTCGATTCACTTTGAGAACGAATTAGGAGGGAGATATAAGGGTGTACTTGGAGATATTCTTGGGATGTAAGGAGACTTGGTGAACTAATTTCTAACTACTAACAACTAACATTGTCCGATAAAAAAAAATCAAATAATCTCACTTTTTTTTTTCCAAAGAGCATTCATTTGCTTCTGCAAAAATTAACAGAAAACTAAGAGATCAATAAACAATCTCCGAACACAAATAAAAGAAAAATATCATATATAAAAAAAAAATTCATCAAAACTCATTAATTCTACTGTAAAATTCAATCTTTGCTACTGTGAATTTATTATTCTTTTAAAAAAATAAAATTAGGAAAGAGTTTAAGAAGGATTGTGGTTAGAAACGGGCTGAGCTAGTACAGGCCCATCTGGTTGTGAGATTTTTTCAGGCTGGGCCGAAACGTTTGTCCATCGGGCATAAATTTTTTAGTCTATCCTATCCTTAAAAATCGAGCTTTTTGAACTAGCCCATTGAATCTCTAATTATAAGTCTTCCAAATTAATCGGTACAAATTTTTTTTATTAAGGATGGCCCACATTTATAATCTTGACCTCCACGTGGCCTTATCTGGTTGATTGGTCGAATATACAGTGCCACATCAGATTGGAGCACCCAACCCAACGGCTGAAATTCCGTTTCTCATCGTCATTCATTTCTCCAAACGAATTTACACCAACCAAAATCCACTTCAGAGAGCGGTGGCACCAGGCAGCAGGTGAGGTGATGATGGCCATACGAGCTACCTCCACCGTTCTTCCGCCGTCTTTTCCACCACCGCCGCCTCTCTCTCAGCCACCCAAAACTGTTATTGTTCCCTCTAAAGTCAAAACTTCTTCGAAATCATCCCATGAATGCCTGCCATCTGCTAACTCTCTGTCACTGCCTGCCACTTCTATCATGCCTCTTTTTGCTCTCTTTGCAGCTCCAGTTGAAGCTAGGGCTGAAATTCTCCCCAAAGAGCAGATTGTATCTTCTCTCACTCAGGTTGGAAAAAGTTGGGAGTAGCACTAGTCGCATTTCCGTTGATTGGTTCCTTTCTACTAGCTTCTACTGGTGTTGCACAATTAGTGTTTGTTGAATTGTCAGTATAGCATCTCTTTCTGTTTTTCGTATTCTTCTGACCGATTGAGTGACATTTTTGAGGTCCTATTTCTTGCAATGGCTTATTTTGCATCAATTGAAAAATTACTTGATAATTTGAAAAATGCTGAAACATTGGGGATTTTACTGGTTTTCAATTGGGTCCTTGTTCTTGTGCTTACCCTTATGTTTATGAGAAACTTGAGAATTGAGTATTGAGACCCTTTAATCTTACAGGTGGAATCTGCTATTGATCAAATTCAAGAATTCGGATCGAGCTTTTTCAGCACTGCAGGCCAAGCGGTTGGAGTTGTGACAAATGCTGTAAAACCGGGAGTAAACGTGGCGTTGCCTATTTTAAAGCAAGCTGGTGAGCAGGTTGTGAGGATTGCTTCTCCTGTAGTCTCAGAGGCTTCTAAGAAAGCCCAAGAAGCTATTGAGAGTACTGGAATTGATACCCAGCCGGTGTTAACTGCAGCTAAGGTACACTACTAATTTTGATTAATTAACATATGATGTTTTACATTTCCCAATCCAATGAGCTAAATCACTATCTTATCCAACCTCTACTTTCATAAGTACAATGGTATGTTGTGTATGTCTGGTTTGGAAAAACTAGATGGAGATCATGAATAAACTACTCTCCCTTATTAAAGGTCAAGAAATGGAAATTATAACTCTGCCCCTATATTGATGAAGCATTTGTGATGTACTTGAAAAGGAAGAGATGTCTTTATGATTCCCATTGTTAAATTTTATTATCCTAAAAACTCAAGAACTTTTTAAATGCATGCGCATTTTAGGTAGATTTTGAAAATGAACTCTTCTTTATTAACTAATTCCCAGTTTTGCTTGAATCCCATGTAGCATCAATTTGACCTCTTTCTCCTTTCCACCAATTGTCCCCTCGTCTTGCTTCTGCTCTCGCCATTTACTGCACCACATTCCACCATCTCCCCCCTTCCCTCACTTTTTATTGTCAGTTTGTCACATTTTTCATGCACTTTCAATGCATCTTCTTTCCTCTGATCGTTGGCTCATCCACCACCACTCATCTTCCTTACCTGTTCATTTTCTTTCACCCCTCTTTCCATCACTCAAAATCCTCATTTTCTCCCCTCTAGTAACAACTCTCACTCTTCTCTTCCTACTCATTGCCCTCATCCATCTCAACTTTCCTTGTGAAAGAATTCCGCCTCATTAGAAATTCCGAACTTATTAAAGAGTATGAAATTAATACATTTGTATAGTTCTCTGATACCTTGTTGCTCCATTTATGAATAAAATAATTGTTGTAAGTGTAAAGTCAGTGACATTTTGAGTAATTAAATGATGGTTGAAGGGTAAAAATTGATTGTTTACAAGAAGAAAATGGACACACTTTAGCTGAACAAATAAATAATAAAAGTGAGCATGATTTTGGTAGACAGAGGGAGTAATTTATAATTTTTTTCTTAAATTTTCATATTATATACTAAACTCATCAGAACTACTCAAATTTATTACAAATACGATATATCTAAGTTTAACATACATATTCAAATTCCATGAACTCTTCAAGCCACCAAAAAACTCACAAATTATTTGATATTTTGTTTCTTAGATAAGCAATGTGGGTGTCTAGAAGAAAGCTGATATGGTTTTAAAAAATAAGAATAAAGCTGATATAAATAGGAGTTCTTTGATATAGTAAAAATGGATCTGAAAAAGAAAAAAAAAATTGTGTCACTTCATTTTCAAACTCATGTGGTTGTATGTTATTTATTTACATTTTTTTTACAAATTTCCTAAAATTCAAAGCAAGTTTGGGCGGAAAAATTAGATGGACTATTTCTGAAATGGATTTGTATATATCTATGTATGTATATTTCTTTGATTCTAAACTTTCCCCTTATGTATCTAATAAAGGCATTGGTTCTTCTAATTTTACCAATTGTATTCGGTCCTCCAAAATATAAGGGCATTTGTGTGTTGGCCAAAATAAGTGCCCTTGGGGGGAGGGGATTCCTCTATTATCTTTTCTCATGAAATGTGATTCATTTTATTAATTTTACTAGAATGAGGTGTCAAAAACACTTCTATAAATTTTTGAGACACTGCGTTAATTTTAGACTCTTGAATCACTAGGAAGTTTAGAACAAATGAAATATAGAATCGAGCAGTTTCTTTATATTATACAAGACCTGTTTTGGTGAGTTGTATGCAATTGATGGTAAAATTAGAAAAGTGCCATCATTTTTCATTTTTCTTTGAATGTTTCCTCCCATTCTCTACTCTTACAATTATGTCACCAAACACTAGGAAATATCCTTAAAGATCACCACTAGTTATGTTCTTATAATTGAAAGAAGGTATGTTAGATCTTTTCCTAGGATATGGGTGGCATAATTGTACAAATTGAGCGTAGGTGACAAAATTCAAAGAAAAATACCAAAGAGTGCCATTTTTCTAACTTTCATCTATTGCTTTAATGCAATACCTTTTTTTTTTTTTAACATCTCTTGCTTTATAGATGCCAAAAACTCATGGGAAATTTGTTGGTAGTAATTACCTATTCATACTGTAACTTTATAATCATTTCATTTGAATTCCCAATAGCTCTCTGAAATGTCATAAATGCATGGTAAGGTATTTAATCAAGTTATAATGATTTGAAGATCATTTTAATTGCAGACAGTTGTGGATGCAGCTCAGCAGACAACAAAGGTGATTGATGGGGCTAAACCCATTGCCTCTTCCACTGTTAACACGATATCATCAGCAGAACCTGTTGTAATTCTGGGGGCTGGTGGTGCACTAGTCATTGCGTACTTCTTACTTCCTCCCATTGTTTCTGCCATCTCATTCAACCTTCGAGGTTACCAGGGTAAGTTTCCTCTTTCTAATTAACTAGAAATGTTACAGTGATGCACACTTAATATTTATTATTTTTAATACTCTTAGTTTTTAATTCGATGTATATACCTAATTTCATTAGGTAAGATTTCTATATAATACTCCCTTTGTTCAATATAAGTTAGCACAGGAGTTACACAGATTTTAAGGAATATTAGTTGTTGAATGCATAAAGTGGATATAGTGGAGAGTATTGTGGGGTCCATATATGAACAAAGTAATTGCTTATGAATAAAATGCATTTTGAGTAATTAAAGAGATGATTAGAGGGTGATGATAAAGTAAAACTTTCCTTTTTGGTATATGCCTACTTATATTGGATGGAGAACACACATTCAAGTTCGATTTTAACTATGTATTATGCGTGTTAAATTAAAGATTCTGAAAAAGATTAATGTGATATATTATGCCTTAGAATCTAATTTTTAATGAAAAATTATATGTTTTGACATATGAAAATAGAAAAAAAATTGCAGTTTTCTGCTGATTTTCCCTGACTCCAGCGTGCATAAACTGCTCCATGGGTTTGCGAATATTAAAATAGGAAATTACGTTTGTGCAGGAAAACCTGCTTCTTTCCTTTTTTTGTCTTGTTTTGTTTATAATAGAGATTTTCTATATTTTGGCCACTGGAGTAAAGTTATACATGAACTATAGCTATCATGACCCAGCATTATTTAGTTCTATTAGTTTTTTTTTTTTTTTGTTTAGGTGATTTCTGAATTGACATTGTAAATCATCAGAACACTGTTGTGGGTCTTTTAGGCTATTAGGCTTCTTGCTTGATTGCTTAACAGTCTTGGAGCAGAAATTGTTCATCTTATGTCTAGAAAATGGAGGTGCCCACTCAAGGAATTACACATTACAGTTCATCTTAGAGATGCTTCCGACACGTATATAGATAACATGGTGCTATTTAATGATCTAATAAAACTAATAGTAGAAGTAGGGCCTCTCATAACACATTGAGAAGCAAGTAATAATTGAGAAGTGAGAATTGAGCGGCCTTTAAGAATACTGCAATAAGATTGATGACACATGAAATCTTCATGATTGATATACCTGATATGATTGTGATAACTTCGATTGAATGTAGGATGATACAACAATGCTTTATTGTATCTCTGGAAATAGAAACCACACATATTGACATAAAAGCAATTCTACGAGTTGATAATTATCCATATTCTGAAAATGTCATATATTGACACATGGTTTTTGGTTTTGGTTTCATCTTTTTTGAATCTTCTCTTGAAAAAAATGTAGCAGCTCTACTATTTGAAGCTCATGGCGTGGTGGCACCTTTGAAACCTATAACATTAGTTGTACATTTTTTAACATTCATCCTTTTTTTATGTACTTCAAACTCAAAAATAGTACTCAACCCCCCTCCCCCCATCCCACAGTTACTTTTTTGTCCGGCCCAAAATAGCTTTCACACCCTTAAAATGGAAACTCTCCATAAACTCTATCCTTATAATATCCTTAATTTTACATTACTTTTGGGCCCACACAAAAAATTCAGTTCATCTCTTTATATACATATAAGTTCACAAAACTGCTCCTCAAATCTCTACTCTTATCTTTTCTTAAAATCTGTCTCCCTCCTGTGAAAGTAATGCTGGAGTGGAGGAGGTAGTAATATCTTGACCTTCCGCAGAAAATTCCGACGTCATAATGTTATAAATAATTTATTGAAGAAAAACTTCAAGTTTACATTGCAGAGTGAAGGAAATCTGGTAGTTCGGATGGTTAAGTGTTCAAAAAATGATTAGGTGGCAAAGTGCCAAAGAGAATGTATAAATCAGGTGGAAAACATTTTTACCCTTATTTAAAAAAAAATAAAAAAAATCAGTCAACATCATCTTCTATTGTCTGGGTGAACGCATTGTTGATTTTATGGTTTCAGAAAAAATAGCTCAAGCAATGGTTTTCGTTTTGGTTTGATTGCTATTCTCTAGGTGACCTGACTCCTGCTCAAACCTTGGATCTGATGTCAACCAAGAATTATATTTTGATTGATATAAGGTCAGAGAAGGATAAAAACAAAACCGGTGTTCCTCGCCTACCCTCAAGTGCTAAAAACAAATTGATATCAATCCCGTAAGTATGCTCTTCGTGATTGTCACTGTGTACAGTAAAGATTGACTATTATGCTCCTCAATGCTGGTCAAATGTGTTCTGTTAGAAACTCTTTTTTTTTTTTTCCCTTTTTGGCCTGTCAAATTTATTAGAGTTTTCTCTTAATATTTGGAAAAGTAGATGCCATAAAAGTCATGTTTTAGCATATTTTCTTTTACCTTCTTTATCCATTTTCCAGCTAAGAGTCCTTCCTAAGGAAAAGTAGATGGCATTTGGTTCTAGAAGATGCTGGTTGCCCAAAAAACAGCCAACGTTGTTCTGACTCTTTATTATCTTTTGGAACGGATCAGGTTGTGGCCACTGCCAACGGGCAGCTCCAGTAACATTAATCAATTAATTTTTAGATTTAGAACAGTGAAACCATAAATTTTATCTCTATGCAGATATGGTTGCTTATTAATGTAAAATGTGTATAGGTGTGGGAGCATTCAAATATAAGACTACCAAAGTGTCTTAAGAGTTAAGACTGTTAAACTAGGCAATCCCAACAAAAATAGGTTGGTAATATAGGCACCTGTATGAGCTGTATAATCCCCGTATTCACACTTAAGCACCCTCTCTACTCAGTCGTAGTGCACAAATTGCTCTGGTATCATCTGAAAGTCATTGAGTGGTGAGTCATACCACTTAGAGACAAAGACCTTTACTCAATGCTCTTTCTTTCTATTACTATCACTTTCTATATACATCAAACTGATTCTTGAGGCATCAAACCTAATTAAGAAGTTTGTACCTCCCTCAACTGTTGCAGTTTAGAAGAATTACCCAGCAAGGTGAAAAGTCTTGTGAGAAATGCCAAGAAAGTAGAATCTGAATTGGCGGCAATCAAGATCTCTTATCTCAAGAAGATCAACAAAGGTTCCAACATTGTGATTTTAGACTCGTAAGTTTCAGTACTCTTTATCACCAAGTGTGCTGACATTTTTCACTAAAATCCTGGAGTACGTATTATGTACTTCTCCTTAGCTTGATTGTGTACGTGATTCGAAATTACAAAATACTCAGGTACTCAGATTCAGCTAAAGCAGCTGCAAGAACCTTGACAAAACTTGGTTTCAAGAATACATGGGTTGTGGCTGATGGCTTCTCCGGAAGCAAAGGGTGGTTGCAGAGCCGCTTGGGGACAGATTCATATAATGTATCTTTTGCTGAAATCGTATCACCATCGCGAGTTATCTCTGCAACCACTAAACGCTTTGGTACGTCTACTTCGACCAAGTTGCTTCCCGGTGGTTCAGACTAACACTTTCACTTGTAATCTTATTACTGATCTCTTCATAGTTCTTTGATTTCCTTTATTGTTGTTGTCTATATTTTATTAAAAAGAGAAAGAAAAGGAAAAAAAAAAAACAAGAAGTGAAGATTCAAAGGGTGGCTCTGGCCAGTCATGATGAAGAAGAACTAATCTGAATCACGCAAGTGATAATATTCCATTATGTTAGAATGATACGTATAAATACCTCATTTTCTTAGATAATGATATATGATTCGTTTTACATAGATTATAATGATTGATATAGACAACGCATAAAAACCAAAATTTCTAGCATTTTACGTAACGCCTGTGAGTATTTGCAAAACCTTACATTTTATGAAAAGTGATTAAAACTTTGATTGTGGAGAAAGTTTAATAGTAAAAGTTAATGTTAGAAAAATAAAATAAAATCAAACGTTAGTGGAAGCTAGGTAAAAACATCAAGTAGTATTTTATTGGTCTTAATAGCATGAAATTAAATTGCCACCTAAAATCCTTAGTAAATTTAAGGGAAAATACACATTTTTATCTTATAAGTTTCGTTGACTTTGGTTTTTGTCCTCTTAAGTTTTGAATTTTTGTTTTCGTACAAATGCGGTAAATAAATTAAGTAATTAAAAAATATGTACACATGCACAGTGCATATACAATATTATGCTCTATAACATATTTTTTTCAAAATTATAAATAACTTACGGTATGTATGGCGCATACACAATGATTTTAATGAGAGCCTGTAATTAAAATTGAACATAAAAAATAAATAATATCATAATATTAAAAACATGAAAAAAAATATTTAAAAGATAAATAAACAATTCAAACATCAAAATTTTAAATTAAATAGATGTGCAATTATAGCAATTAAACATTACCTCCAAAAGAAAACCACGAAAATTGTGTTGCAATAGAAAAATATTACTCCCTCCGTCCTAGAGGTGTTTTCACCTTTGAGATGACACAACTTTTAAGAAAAATATAGTGTTGTGTAAAGTTATATTATTAAAATAATGAGATTAGTTGGATTGTGAGGATAAAGTTAAAATAATAGTTTCCATTTATAGGGTGTGAAAACAATTGTGGGATGGACGGACAAAGAAAATGTGAAAACAATTATGAGACGGTGGGAGTACTTCACCAAATTGTTAGATGTAAAACATGAACTTGCAAAAAAAAAATCGAACATAAAAAGATAAATAAACAATTATAATACCAGAATACTATAAATAAGAACATCAGAAAAGAAATAAGAAGAAGAAAGAAACGCACGCAGAAATAAGGTTAAAAGATAAGAATAATATTTTTTATAGAGTTAAAATTTATAAAAGTATAGAAATTAAGATGAACAGTTGATATTAAAAAATTAGATATAGGATTTTATATTATGAATATATTTATGAGATTTATATAAGATATATATATATATATATATAATATAGGGTCAAGATTATATCCCTTAAAATATAAGATCGAGATTAACTTTTTTTAGCCAGAGTTAATGAGAAGAGAGAAATTTCAAAATCGAACATTCTGGTTGATTTCAAAACTTCATTTTTATATAATATAAAAATATATACATACATATATATACATATATATTAAGATAATATCTTAAATTAAAAATCTAAATTCTACCTGAATAATTTATGCACAATCAAATAGGTATTGACACATGTCATATTAAAAGAAATCAACAACCTTGAGTTATATTTTTTTTATAAAAAAATAACATACATTTTCCTTAAAGTAACATGCATTTGTCCATAAAATAATATAAATTAAGAGCAAAATTTTAAATTTATTATATAATATTATTTGAGTTTTAAAAAATTCACAATAATAATTTAAAAAAAACTGTGAAAAAGCCTTTCACTGGGATAACAATGGATGGCAGTTGCATGGGGTTAAGGGGAAGGGAATTAAAATGGAATATTATCGGGGGGGCGGGGCGGGGGCGTGCGTTTGTTGCGGATGGGAGCGCATGAGGGTTTTTTTTTTTTTTTTTTTTTTAAATTTCCATACATTTATTCATATAATAACACAAATTGGAGAGCAAATATGTGTTACTATCATATCAATTGTGTGTTACTATCTTATAAGATGTTGTTATTTTACATATATTCATTTGTTTTTATAGAATAAATAATTTTTCATATATTGCAAGAGCAAAATATGTATTACTATAAGAACAAATATTGATTATTCATTATGATAACAATTCTTGTGTAATAAATTTTTATTAACACTTGATATTGATATACAATGTAATTTCTTCAATTTTGGGTTCTCTCTCTAGTTATGATCCTCTGATTCTCCTTCAACTTTGACTTGACTTTTGTCTTGACTTGACTGGGCTTTGACTTTGACTTGAAACAGTTGATCCAATGATGAGATGTCTTGTTTTGGATCGAACGAGGTCTTTGGAAAATTTTTCTTGAAGAACGTCTTGAATATGGTGAATAACGATCTTCGAATCTTCAAGTCTTGATTTGGCTGGAAACACTTGATCGGAGGGATTTGACCACTTGCTCCTGGATCGAAGTGCGTTTGTGGATGAACTTGATGAAGAACGCTTTGAAGACGGTGATGAACACTTATTGTCTTCGAGGTGTTCTTCGACTGGAAACGTCGGATCAGAGATATGGAACTCCTTGTTTCTGATCGAAGGATGTTTTTGGATGAACTTAACGAAGAACGGTTGAAGATGGCGAAGAACGCTTGATGATCTTCAAAGAGTTATTCACGAAAAATGTCTGATCTGAGGGATTTGACCTCTTGTTTTGGATCAAACGATGTTTCTGGAGGATTTTGACGAAGAACAACTTGAATATGACAAATAACAGCTTGAATATTCGAAGAATTTCTTCAGATTTGGTGAAGAACACTTGAATCTTCGAAGAATGACTTGGATCTTCTTAGCTCGCAGTTGCTCATAGAGAGGCTGCTTGCTCGTTGCTCGTTCGTCTTTGTAGTCTTCGTTGGGTGTGGACCATTTTAAATGAACATGAAAGGCCCCTATTTATAGGGTGGAGAGGTGAAGACCTTCCTTTCTTGCGCTGACACGTGGCGCGCTCCAGTTGATTGATGTTGATTTGATTGACATCATTTACGAATCGACCAAATTTAACTTGATTGATTACCGTCGTCTTCATAAATAGGGCAAATCAGCCATTTATTGCCATTTACGAGTGCCGGAAGACTCGTAATTCAATAACGACTTGTATCGTGTACAATAAATATCATTTTACTATTTAATTAGAGAATTAATTTGATAAATCCTCAAAATTAAAATAGTAATATATGTTTGATATTTATTAATTTATACACGTGTCATTATTTAATTGGGAAGTAATTTTTATATGCTTGCATTCAGAAATATTTATTTATTTTTATAGAAATATTTTTTTTTTCATATAATAACATATGTATTACATGAAACAATATACCTAGATTTAAAGGGATTCTGAATAAATTAAGAAACACATATTTATTCTCATAAAAATATATTTTGTCTATATAGTACTATACATTTGCTCATATAGTAACACAAACTGAGAGACAAATGTGTGTTACTATCTTATAAAATGTTGTTATTGTACACATATTCATTTGTTTTTATAGAATAAATAATTTTTCACATAATGCAAGAGCAAAAGGTGTGTTACTATAAGAACAAATATTGACTATTCACATATATTTATTTATTTTTATAGAAGTAATTATTTTTTTCATACAATAACATATGTATTACATGAAATAATATAACTAGATTTAAATTGATGATGAATAAATTAAAAAACACATATTTATTCTCATAAAAATATATTTTGTCCTTAGAGTAACACACATTTGCCCATATAGTAACACAAATTGGAAAACACATGTACGTTACTATAAGAGCAAATGTGTGTTATTATAAAATTAAATGTATGTTAATATATATATAAATAATTATTTGCAATATAATATTAAATATATTTTAATCTACACAATAATTAAAAAAATTAAAAGGAAAACTTTAAAAAAATAAAAGGAAATTAAAATTAGTTAAAATGGGGTGGGATGGGGGAAGGTAACTGAAGTGAGTGTTGGGCCGTTGGCGAGAGTTTGTTTTGGGGTGGGGGTGGGGGTTGGTGGTGGGGGAGGGAATTAGTATGTATTGTTGGGGGCTGTTGGCGTGAGTTAGGGGTAAGGGAGTGCGCGTGACCCTCTTTTTCTCTGTTCTATATTTAGTAATTTTTACGATAGAAATTTCTACCCAAGTATTGTTCTTCATTTTATTATTTTTTGTCTTATAGTGGGTCGTGGCCACGTGGGTTGTAAAAGGCATGGATAAACATATCTTAAAATCCCCCATAAAATCATCTATCACATTTTTATAGAATAGCATAATATCTAATAATTAACTAATATATAAAAATCATAATTACACACAAAAATGAAAAAGGAAAACCATAACAATAAAATCACATTTAAAAACTGAAGCGTAAAGACCTTCAGAAAGATATGTACAATTAATATGAGATATAATTAGATAAATTCAACTTGCTATTTATTTCTGTTTAACAGAGGGGTGGAGTTTGCTATTAAATTTTCACCCCCCTTCCCGAACAACCGTCAATTCGACCCACTCTGCAGCAGTATACCACCACCTTAACTGACTCGAAGCTCAACCATACTCATCCTTCTACTCCTTTTCATTTTGTAGATCTGGGAAACACAATAAGTTTATGTTCAGTACTAAATCATATCTTCTTAATTTTCTCATTCGCAATAACGTCAGCCGATTCTGTTGCTCACATGCTCCTCCTGCACTCCTATCGGCCGTTGAATCGGATGACCCTCCTTTTCTTCAATTAAAAAACAAATAAAATATAACATTTAAAAAAGTGACATTTCATTTCGGATGACACACACAAAAAATAAAAAACACAAATCAGAATTACCTGGCCATCTCCAGATTCAATAATTTGGCAGGGATATTATGCTTTTCAGAATATTATGCATATTGTGTGTCGTTGCCTCAACTGCCTCGAAGCTCCACCACAGACTCGAAGTCGAGCCTAGGCTCGCCCAAAATCAAATCATAATCGCCAACATGAAGCCACCACACAAAAAAAAATCAGAGCCACCACACCAAAATCAGAGCCATACAAACCCTAATAGTCACCTTGAAGCTCCACTGCACCAGTCATAGGCAGAAATCCCCTCAATCTTCCGCATATGAGAACACCTTCCTCCCCCGCGATTCCGGTACCTAGTTAATCTTTGGATGAATAGAGTAAAAACTCTCTGTATATTTGAGAGTTGAATTCTAACAATAACCTACTTTTTTGTGAAAAATGATCCGATTGGAGAGGAAGAAAGAGAAAGAAAGTGAGGGAACGAGAGAGACGATTAATTTGATATTAAAAATTTCAATTTTTTAGATGTGAAGACTTTACATTTTTAATTTAATTAATAATGTGTAATTATTATCTTCATTAATTAGCAAATCACAATCATTAATTCTAATTTAGACTACATTGCAACTTACTGTCCACTAAATTGTTATATTAATTATAAGTGTAGGTGTTATTATTATAAAAATATACTTAATTTTTTAATAATGATATTATATATGTATAACAGTTAATATACATAATAGTTATAACGTAAAAATGATAACTGAGAAAAAGAAATAAACTAGAATGTGAAAAAAGAGCAAGTCTATAGAATATATATAATTTGTAAAGCACAAACTCCACCATCCAAACTGCTCTATCCTTCCCCAAATCTCTGCTTCCTGATAAACAGCGAAGCTTCTGCGAAATGGGAAGTAAGCATTACAAATCCCTGGATTCCATCACTTCATCCGATATAGCGGGCTTGGGCATACCCAACGAGAAAGCCGATGAACTCCACCGGCACCTCGCCGAAATTATCGAAAATTGCGGCGCCGGAACTCCCCTTACGTGGCACACCATATCCAGAGACCTTCTTACGCCGGAACTACCCTTTTCGTTACATCAGATGATGTACTATGGTTGCTACAAAAACTTTGGCTCCGATCCTCCTGCTTGGTTGCCCGACCCGTATGTTAATTTTCTCTCTCCCTATTCTGGAGTTCGTTTCGAGAGAACGTTTTCGTTATGCTAATTAATATAATATTCAGCAGATTTGACTGTTCATACTCGGCCAGCTTACCTTTCTTTCAAAACTTATTATCCAGTAAAAACTTCGCTGTTTATCAGGAAGCAGAGATTTGGGGAAGGATAGAGCAGTTTGGATGGTGGAGTTTGTGCTTTACAAGTTATATATATTCTATAGACTTGCTCTTTTTTCACATTCTAGTTTATTTCTTTTTCTCAATTATCATTTTTACGTTATAACTATTATGTATATTAACTATTACTGTTATACATATATAAAAAGTGAGTATATATGTATAAAAAAATGAAAATAATGATTGTAAGTTTTCCATTTTAGATAAATAGACCATTTATTGTGGACGACCATTTAAGACAACGTGAACCATTTATTGTGGACGGAGGGAGTATTATTTATGTGCTGGAGGTGTTGCAAGTGAAAGTTAAATGAAATTTTACATCCTTGAATCACTTCTTGAGCTAGAAAATTATGTTTGATGATAGAAAATGAATTTTCGTATTTATTTGTGTCTTCACCTAAATTTGACACATGAGATTTTGAAGGGCCCCAGAATACATGAATAACTTCAAAATTAGTGCGTCTAATGAAGCATGCGAGAATGAGTATAAATAATTGGAAATGAACTTGGATTTTTGTAATCAATGTCAGGGTGTAGTTAGTAGTTACTGCTGTTGCCTTCAAGTGTATCAGTGTATGGAGTGTCATTACTTCTGTGGATACTATCCAGAGTTTTTTTTTTTATATGTGGATGTAATGAATGGAAAAGTTGGTGACTGCATTCATATTTCTGTTGGAGGCTTACTAAATATAACATGACTAGGTCCAACTACAGCATAAGCAAAGAACAAATAATTTACATAAAAAGATTATTAAGTGTATCTAATTTATATTCTTCGTAACTTTTCTTCTGCACAGAGGTGAGGCAAAGTTGACTAATGTTGGCAAACTACTGGAGGAGCACGGTAAAGAATTCTTGGGGTCCAAATACGTGGATCCTATTTCAAGCTTCGCCAGTTTTCAGGAATTTTCTGTCTCAAATCCTGAGGTTGGAAATCTTGTTGAGTCCTTAATTATGACACACAGATGAATGCATTAGCTATTTTTTCAATTAATATTTTGTTGAATTTTTTGTTTTCTTAGGTTTATTGGAAAACTTTATTTGGCAAAATGAATATATGTTTCTCGAGTCCTCCTGAATGCATTTTGCGTGAAGATCCTACTGATCCAGGTGGTAACTGGCTTCCATCTGCAACTACAAATCCTGCAAGTAATTGCCTGAGTTTTAATGCTCAGAGGACCCCCGAGGATGTTGCTGTGCTATGGCGTAATGAAGGAGATGATGACATGTCACTTAATAAAATGACCATTAAGGAGCTACGTGCATCAGTTTGGTATGCTATTATTAATTTAAAAGTATTGGCAGTATCGGGTATTGTTATGAATAACATAGGTGTTCACTTGGCTTATATCATGATATCTACAAAATAGAGTGAGAACATGTTATACTAGACTCATCAGTTTATTCATCTTTCTGTCCTGCATCCTTTACTTACAAAGAAAATATTGACTCTATGCAAATGTGAAACAAAATGAAGTTCTTTTCATCTTGAAATAATCGGAAAAGAAAATTCGTTCAACCTTCTGTCTTTTGTTTTGGGAGGTATTCCATATGGATTTCATGTTAGACTTTGAATTCTGTGTTGACTGGGTGTTTAATCTCTAGTTTCATCAATTGCCACTTATATCTCCTAGTTTTGGTTGCATGTCCACCACAAGAAATTCATTGAAAATCACACACCTTGCTCCTGGATGAATTTTGTCAGTTGCTATTGTACCTCATTCCGTTTTATCTTCAGAATTCGTCTTGTCATTTCTGCAAAACTCGCCTCTTATTTCATGATTTGTAGCTATATTATCATATACTTCAACTGCTCTGCTTTGTTCTTAGGATTTCAGTACCTCCTATATATGATGATATGATGCTAAAGTTCCCAATTGTTTGATAACCTAATTTTTTATGATGTGGAACTTTGTTTAGGATTCTTTTGCAGGCTTGTTGCCCATGCTATGGAAACCTTAAAATTGGAGAAGGGCTCATCAATAGCCATTGATATGCCCATGAATGTTAACTCTGTGGTGATCTACCTTGCGATTGTACTTGCTGGTTACGTGGTTGTATCTATTGCTGATAGTTTTGCACCGGCTGAAATATCTGCAAGGCTCAAAATATCAAAAGCAAAAGCGATTTTCACACAGGTCGGAAATCTTCTAATATATGTGTAATGTCTTATCAGTCTTCAATGTAATGGAGTAAACCTGGTCGGTGCGCTTTACAGTGCAAAAATAATGCATTTTTCTTACCACATGGATGATATACAGTAGACATGGAGGCTTTTTATGAAATGCTTCATTTTATGTCAAATTAAGAGAAAATTGTAGTAATCATGTTTTCATTTGTTTGGATCTGCAGTATCAATGTGCCTATGTTGGTCTAATGGCTAATATATCTGGCATGTTTGCTTTAATTACCGCTCGTTGTTGTCTAATATCCTCAAACTGAACCTTTGGTCAGGATTTCATTATTCGTGGTGATAAAAGACTACCTCTGTACAGGTTCTCTCTCTCACCCCCTTGTTGTTAGCTTGGTAGTGCACTTATTTAGGGGGAAGTGGCAAATATTAAAAATCTTCCGCATGAAGATTTACATTTGTGAATTCAGCTTATAGTATGTTAATAATTTACTAAATACCAAAAAATTATATTTTGATTTCCAAGCAGCTCCTATGCCTCAAAAGCTTTACTATCTATTTCTTTGAAGATGGAATTGACATCCATGATAATAGAGTATCAAAAAGAGTAGCTGTAACTAGAGAGAGAGCATAATCATATTAAAGATTAAATGTAACACGTCACCGTTGCAGTTTCCTGCTTATAACATAAGCTTCACATAAATAAAACCAATTTTTTTCCTAGGACTTGGTTGCACCTGCACATAACACACCAATCTGGAGATAGAAAAACATTTGTGAATGATTTTTGTAATAATCCACCAGTATGTACCTTCCTCAACACCATCAGCTATAGAAAAACCTGAATTTTCTTATGTATTGGAACCTTCCAGTTTAACAATATCATGTATGTGCGTAACACTGACTCAACTTAAGCATGGAAAAATATGAATTACAATTTATAGGTCTATAAATGACATGCACGTACTAGTTCAAAACTTGAACATTTGAAGGTATGAGCTATAATAAAAGAAAATGCAAACAAAAACCTCCATTAAGATAATCAAACAAACCTATAATTTATTAAGCAGTATCAATTATATAACTTTACGTTATTTACTGCATTATAGTCCTTGATTATTCTTCCTTGATGTTTTTTACTTTCATGTGCTGTACCTAACATCTGATATTTTCTAATACTGCAGTAGAGTCGTTGATGCTCAATCACCAATGGCAATTGTAATTCCCGCTGCAGGCTCCAAAACTAACATGGTATTGCGCGATAATGACATTTCCTGGCAGAGTTTTTTAGAGAGAGGAAATGGTTCTAGGTAAGCATGTCAAAGAAAATGGTTGTTTATGATGTTTTCGTGTTAATCAAGAGGCGGTGCCATGTAATGTTGTCCTCTGTTTGTTAAAGTAATTGTGTGCGAGTGCATGATGTTATAAAGAATGCTAGAGAGATACATATAAACGATAAATAAAGAACACAAAAATTTTCGTGGTTCACTAACATTGTGTAAGCTATGTCTGTGGGAAGAAAAGAGAAACTCGTATTATTATGATAGTCAGAGCGGCTACAAAGTACAAAATGTTACTAGGTTGAATAATAGGACTATTTATAAACCTAAGACCATGTTTTCTTTCGGCTTGCGAAGTTGGCATTTGAGATTTGGTTTCTCAATCCCATATATTTTTTGGATTTGCATTTTTTGGATTTGCAAATCCAATTCTCCATCCAAATACACATCCACCCTAGGCCTATTGTATACTACATATCTAAAACAATCACATCACTACTTTTTACTCATTCTCTCTCATACGTTTCTTACATTTATTCATCCCCTCTCCTACTTTTATAAGCTTAATTATTATTTTACTAAATAAAATAATATATCTTTATTACTCCAAAGTATTGATTTGACATAAAGTTACATGCAACCGTACTCCTCCATCTCAAACTATACACAAATTTAATATTCACTTTATTTCCCCCATCCACTTTATTTTTCCATCCGGATTTGCCAAATCCTACTCAAGCCAAAAGAGAACATGGCCTAAGAGTATATTTGATTTGAGATTTGAAATCCGAATTTTGGATTTCAAAATCTAAATACTATTCTACTTTGAGGAAGTTTGTGCTATCTTAATTCAGAATTTTTACAGTGAGGAAATGCTCTACTATTGCCTTCAGTGCTTTCCAAAACAATTTATTTAACATGCATTAAAATGCATAGTTTTGGACACAGTTATTATTATTTGAATGCGAAGGATCAAGGATGGATTCTGTTGACTAGCTTCCCTAATCTTTTCCAAATTTTCTAGTTTAAAATATCAGTTCAGCCTATTTTTTCCCTCATCTTCTAACTAGTGATGTTTAAATGTATCAGAACATTTGGGGTACAATCAGCTAATTTGTGATCTCTTACTAATATATATGTTCACTTGCAGAGAAGTTGAGTTTGTTGGTGTCGAACAAACAACTGAAGCATTCACAAATATTCTCTTCTCATCAGGAACGACAGGTATATTGCAGTCCAGAGTCAAACTAGTTATTTTTAGGAATACTAATTTGGTAAACTGAAACACTCAAAACCTCGAAAGAAATGTCTGGCCCATGTCCAGCATGTATGCAACTGAGCAAACTGAAGATTTTGTCATGGTAAATTTTTGTAAGATATTTGATAATGCAATAGCACAATTTCGAATGCTGGTTCAAACAATGACAAGTTCTCTTCCAGTGGTTTTATATAATGTCACCAGCTTGTTTTATTGCTAGTTTGTTCCTCACAATACTCCCAAAGTTCTCTTCCAGTGGTTTTATACAATGTCACGAGCTTATTTTATTACGAGCTTGTTCCTCACAATACTCCCAGTTGGTAATAATGGCCTTCCTACTTTTGGCAACTATGTTAGCAGTGACATCCATAGGGATATTGAAATTACTTTTAAACAAGCTTTTGTTGGAAATAGAAGAAATGTGGGAAAGGTGGATCCACTTATAGTTAGCAGTGTTAATAATCCAGAAACTCTTGCCACAAATACATTTTGCTTAATCAACAGACTGGTAGTTTGGTTGGAGACACACGATCCATGTTAGGAATAGTACAGGTAGCCTTAGTACAAGGTGGACCTTAATTTTGATATATTTAGAACCTTGTGATAATATTTAGTTTCAAGAATAGATGATGGTTCAATTTTTTAAACCTTGATTGTTTGACTACAAGCCGAATTAAAAAACTCGTATATTAACACTTCTTCTCTTGGGTTAATTACTTTAGTCTATTGTGGTGCTCGTAGTTTAAAATTTTAATTGAACCTTTATACCCTGATAAAGCTGTCTTTGTCTTGAGCAGCCTTTAGCAGATTTAAGTTCATCAAAGGCCTAATTACATTCACATCCTTCAAATATGTTTGCCAATTACACAAGTTAATTCCCAAAGTGTTAAAATATAATTGCTTTTATTAATGTACTTATAATTTGACTATGACTATATGTCGGTATATGATATTTTCCAATTTATATTGGATTTTAAGATTTCTATACAACATTGCACCTTTTCTTCTTCCAAATATAAAATATCTTAACTATCAAAATTACTGAAGCAAAAAATAGAATATTTTAAACAGAATCTTCATCGGATTGCCTCCAACAATCTCTGTCTCATCTCTCCTACTCCTGCTTGTCCGAGTAGTGTCGTTGCAACTTGCCCATTTTCTCCAACCAGGCAATTACCCCCTTCCACTCTAGCGCCACCATCCCGATCATTCCTGTCCACCTTATATCGCTAATGCCATTGCCAACACATCCCGAAATTACCAGTCTACTCTTTCTAGACTCCAATCTCTGCACTTCAAACACACCAGACCCTTCCCCCACCCCACAATGATTATCATCATCACCATCTTCTGCTCAACTGAACACCTTTCATTTTCCTACTATTGGACAATTTATCTCCTATAGTTACTAGAGGCGTGCCTAAGACTCAAGATACAACGTGCAAGGGCTTTTAAGGTTAGCGCCTCTTCAGGCAAGAGGCAAATGATGCGGTGATGTTACAAAGGCACGCATCTCCTGAACAAAAAGTATATTTCCACCCTTAAAACTTGTTTTCAAATTCATTTTTTATTATTTATATATCGAACTTCTAGTTATATATTCTATCTATATGTTAGTCAATTATTTAGTTTGTAAGGAAGACATTTGACATCATAGAATTGATAAAGAGTAGACTTAATCATGTGATAAGTAGATTACTATTATTTTACAAACATATAGTTAGTTGTAGTTTTTTATTTTTATTTGTCTTGTGTTCAAAAGGGCACACCTTGCTCCTCAGGCTCTAGAGAGCTTTTTGTGCCTCTAACAAGTAACATCTATATTATTTCGCCCCATGACCAAGTACACTTATTACCACCATTTTGTGAAAATCTATCACCATATTCCTCTCCCATCTCAAATTGTTCACTTATCTTGGTACCATTGTTAACGAATCTTTCGTCACCTTAAAGCTGCTGCATTCTTTCCCATCTTGAAGCCACCACCACCATCACCACAACTACCTCCTGATACACTAACATACACCTCCAATAAGCAGACCGCTTGTGATCTCAGGAAGAGAAGGTATACTTAGGGCTTTTGGGTGGATTGTTTTCTCTACCTAGTAACAAATGTTTTGAATGAATAAAAATGATCAGTTAAAACGTTTTCAACACTGGTAAATAGACGTTAGATTTGGATTTTCTTTAATTTATTTTAATCCTATCTAAAGCCACGTGGAGAAGATTAATTCGTGCACACAGTTCAGCGTGATTAAATTATTGGCTCATGTAGCCTACCCCAATTATTTGGGATTAAAGACTCGGGTTTTTTTTAATTTTTTCTGTTTTTGACTTTATCTTCTTGGATGTGGATTCAATGGATTCTGGAATAAAAGAATATGTTATGATAGTATAGTAGTTGAACTTTAGAAACTCTTATATTTCATTGCATTTGATTAATTATCTTCAATTGCATCAATAACTGGTGGTCTTTGTGACTCAGGGGAGCCAAAGGCAATTCCATGGACTGTGGCTACACCTTTTAAAGCTGCTGCTGATGGTTGGTGCCACATGGACATTCGAGAAGGTGATATAATTGCTTGGCCTACTAATCTTGGGTGGATGATGGGCCCTTGGCTTGTTTATGCATCTTTGCTAAATGGGGCTTCAGTAGCACTTTATAATGGGTCTCCTCTTGGTTCTGGATTTGCCAAGTTTGTTCAGGTAATAATGTGACATTTTTGTTCCTTTTCTTTATCAATGATTGACCTGATTTACATTGTATATGAAGAAATCATAGATAAAGCTATCTATACGTAGATATTTAATGCAATAATATAATTTATTCTAATTATTTTTTAAATCACTGTTTTGGAGCCCTTGGAGGTCAAAAATGCCTTGGGATGGGGCTTGACCAGGGTCGTGGTTGTTTCTTCCAGTTATTAGTGATATGACTGCAGGTCCACATTGCATGCTAGTTCAAACTATTAAAGAGAGATGTGTTATCTGACTATTGGTAATAGAATTTTTCTTCAAAGTTTAGCCATACCCGCTACTTAGGTTACCTCTTTAACTTGTAAAAGTTTTAGTGTGTAGCAATTGTATTGAAGATTACAATTTATTCATCATCTTAAACATCTGCTCACTCCACATCATGTTTTTTACTTATTTGAAAAGAAAAACAAGATTTTATAAAGTAAAAAAAGTATAAGGGGTGAGAAATCCCCTACAAGAATTACAAACATCAATTATAAAGTATAATACCAATCTCTAACTAAAGCCTGAGGCATTATCATAATTACTTAACTATGAATAAATGAGGGTAAACATTATTTTTCCCTATTTAAAGCTTGAGTGTGTGGATCCATTCCTTGCATTCAAACTGTGAAAAAAAATTTAGAACACTTCAGAACAAAACATTAATTAATAAGCTAATAAAAAGTGTTTGTAAAGAGAAAAGTGGGAATATCTATGTACACGGTTTTTGGATTTATGATGCTTAGAATAAAATCTAGTTCAACTTCATGTTCTATCATTAAACTGTTCTGAAATCCAGTGGAACTCTTTAGGATGCTAAAGTAACAATGCTGGGAGTGATTCCTAGTATCGTGAGGGCATGGAAAAACGCGAACTGGACAACTTCCTATGATTGGTCAGCCATCCGGTAGGTGTGAATTTTTTTTCTCTGATCACATGTTCTAGCAACGTATTACCTCATTTTATTTTCTCTTTGACTTGCATTGTTTAGTTTAGATTTTTGTTTGGGTTGTGGATATCTGAAGATCGGTTGTTATAAGTTTTTGCTCATAGTATAGTAATTGTTTACTGTTGTGATGTATGGATTAAGTTGCATTCTATGAGATGAGTTAAGCTCCTGAAATCCTTTGAGACAGAAAACTTGAATCTGGACAATTTGCTATTAGGCTTGAAGACTTTAACTTGCTGAATCAGTATTCAGAATGATGTTGCATAACTGAAATAACACATTAAACTAAATGTAGCTACAATCTGAATAAAATTGTATTTGCCGTAACCTTTGCCTGATACCACACACATCCCCACATGCATGCCAGAAAATAATGATATTGATTTATATTGGACTACTGTATTTTATCTCCTAAATGAGACATAAATTTTTTATTTATTTTTAATTAGACTATGTTGGGAAATGGTTACAAGACCATCAGCACGTTAGTTTTTTTTTTATTCTCATTTTCAAATTTCCAGCAGTTTTGAGAAAAGGTATTTTCACTAAGTTGTGTAAATAAAAAAGATTTTGAAAATGAAACTAATACATGTTTCTGATGAAAAGAAAGATGCATTTATGGAGAGAGAGATTACATTAAACACTTACTTTAACCACTACTCTTATGTTTAACTTTCACTATCTTTACACACTAAATATTGCTTCATAATTTATTGATCTCCTGTAGTTGCTTTGCATCAACTGGCGAGGCGTCTAATGTGGATGAATACCTCTGGTTGATGGGTAGAGCTCGATATAAGCCTGTTATTGAATACTGTGGTGGCACTGAAATTGGTGGTGGATTTGTTACTGGTTCATTATTACAACGTCAGTCTCTAGCAGCCTTTAGCACGCCGGCCATGGGCTGCAGTCTGTTTATTCTTGGAGATGAGGGTATTCCAATTGTAAGCACCCTGAAACCTTGATCTTGCAGCAAAGCATATTGAAGTCTTCATAACATTAGTTGTCGATGGCATGAACTTCTTGATTGCATGAGGATATCCATTCTCTTTATTGACTAAACTAATTCCTGAACAAATAAGATTTTATTCCAGATTTCCAACAGCCCTGTCAAGTTGGTCAGATGAAAGAAGAATAATTTGGATTAGTTCTTTTTTTATCTTTGGTATTTTCAGTTGACCCATTTTCCATTCCTATGGTTGAGTGATTGATTAGGCGACTTGTTCCTTTTATAGATTTATTTATGGTTTAAAGGGATATGTACGTACATCGAAAGTTAGGCAGAAAATACTTTTGAGAATTATCTTGACTAAAACGCAAAATTTCTGGTTGCTAGGATAATCTTTAATTTATTCTGGTTTACTAAGAAATTTCCTCGTAAGAGGTTTCATCAATTGGCCTCAGAGTTATTACGATCCACTTCCCACACTTCCACAACAGGGTTTTGAACAAACAGTGGCTCGAGGACATGGAGCCCTCCATCAAATGTTTGTGCTACATCGTGCAAATTCCATCTTTGCAGATGGGGAATAGCTCGGACACTAAAGAGGAGAGCGGTGGCGCTGAGGTAGGTGTAGGGGTGGAGAAGGTTGGGCTCTAGGAATTATTGATCAGGGAAAAGGCTTATGTCGTTTTAAATGAAGTGAGATGGATGACGACTATCGTGAAAATGAACTGAACGAGGGTGGTGCGGCTGCAACAGTTCTCAAGTTGGCAAAGGGAGCCAAGGGCTACGATCAGCAGTGGCAGGACAAAACAAGAGGGACACCAGTGACTATCGTCCCCCTAATAATTGCGATCGTGGAGAGAAATAACCCAGTTACCACTCTGCATGGTCCAATCCACTAGGATGGATCTGCAACTGAGTCTGAAAAAGAAGAGGAGGAAAATGGCTATGATGGGCCCCCAAAGTACGATGAAGAAATTGAAGGAGGAGGAGGAAATTACTACGATCAGCCCCCTAAGTACGATGAAGAGGTAGAAACCGAGAATGGAGAGAGTGCTGGAGGACAAGAAGTGGTGATCTCATTTAATCAGTTAAATGAGAAAAACCAAGGATGAGCCTTGAGGCTTGAGGGTCTATTGGAACACAACCAATGACAATTTTGGAAGAACTCATAATGGAGGATGTTTACAGCAAGCCACCTCAAATATGATGAGGAAAAAAAGGGAATGATGATGTTAGCATGAGAAAGGAACTAGGTACTAGAGGCGGTGGTCTCGTTCAACCACCTGGATCACAGGGGCACATTCGACTTGAGATTCAAGCAAGGGGCAAATCGGTCAACATCCCATGGAAATATTGGTGGATGCCAGAGCTTCCCTCAGTTATATAACCACCCCATTCGTATTAGGCATGTGCGAGAAGTCTTGGATCAGTGAAAAGCTCTTGAGCAATAAAATTTGTTTAGGATCTGCGGATGCGATTTCCAAGTATTAAACTTGAGAACAAGGTTCTTTCGCGGGGTGGGGTTTTGATCATGGAATTCGACCCCCAATTGAGGCCATTTACAAGCAAAGGAATAAAGTAGGATATCAATTACGAACAGATGAAAACAAGAATCATTTAGGTTGATTCTTTATTTCCTTTGTATATTCACTTGACCCATTTTCCATTCCTATGGTTCAGTGATTGGCTATGTGACTTGTTTCCTTACATAGATTTAGATATGGCTTAAGAAGGGTTATGTACGTAAATTGAAAGTCAGGCAGAAAATATTTTGAGGATTATCTCGACTACAACATAAAATTGCTGTTTGCTAGGATAATCTGGAATTTATTCCAGGGTTGCTAGAATTACCTCGTAGAGGTTTCATCATAATCTAATTTCTCTCCAGTCAATGTCATGCATAATGAAAGCGTTAATAATATGCAAATGCTTCATTCAGTCCTGTCTTACAGTTTTTATACATCTTCAGCTTGTTTTCTATGATAATTGTTCCCTTCTCTTTTGGTGGTGACTCAGAATGCTTTCTTGGGATTGCCTCTTGCCCCACTACCTATAAATCATGATTAAAACCTGCTGGAAAATTAGTTGCATCCTTTATGTTTGTATTGTTATTCAAATTATCTGAAGAAATAATTGCTGTCCTTAAAAAAAAGAGACAGGCATCACTTGGTTGGTGTTCTGTGCTAAGCATTTTTCACTTTTTCTCATGGTGCATTAATGTATAGTAGAAATGATGATTTTTATGATATTTTCTCATGCAAGAGGTCATTTTAATATCATCAATTTAGATTGGTGACTCTGCGAGATGATGAAGAGCTGTGTTAGGTGGTCCACAGAAGCGTAGGTTTTGCAAATGGAGAATTAGAGACGGTAGAATAGGTTCTATTCATACTAAAAAAATTTAAGGGAAGGAAGATACAACTTACAAGCATTTTAAAGATGAATAAAGAAACAAAATTAAAACCAGGTATTATTTGGTGTGGTGTAACTTGAAATTAGTCTACCTGAGAGAAAGATAGTTGCAGGTGATCTAAAGATTGTTCGCAGATGGTATATAGCAACTGTTATGCTGTCAAATTCTCAGTGCTAATAATAATACTCCCTCTGCCCAACAATCTTATTCTCATTTTTCCTTTTGGGCTGCTCACCAATCTTATTCCGCTTCCCCCTTTTGGATATAAACTACACTCACAAATAAAAATTAAGGTCCCACAATACCCTTATTATTTTCCTTACTTTATCTACCCTTGCATTAAAATACTATTTTTTATTAAATACCCTGCCCTTATGGAAAGAGGGAGTAATAATCTATTATGCTTTCCTAGTCATGACATAGTCTAGCTTCATTAGGTAAGGGGGTACATCATTTGAAGCACAGAAAACTTAGGAAAAGATTTCAAAGATAGATTGTTAGTAGTGTAACAATAAATTTCATGAGAAACACAAAAATGAATTACAATTTATATTCTTTGGATTAAACCGAGAAATTTACGGGTTTTACTCTCTAAATTTGATCCGCTGATTCTTCCCTTCAGGTTGACTTGAACTTGGTTTGATTTGTGGACGAGATTCTCGTTTTTTTCCTGTTTGGGGGTTGGATTTGAAACTTTAAGGGAAAAATATTTTATTTTGGATTGAAAGTTATTTTGAAGTTTTTCTTGATGAACACCTTTGAATTTGATGAAGACGTCTTTTGAATCTTCAAGTTCGATTTGAGGGGAAAATGCTGATTGGAGGGGTTCTGGACCTTTATCTCGGATCAGACGACATTTTTGGTAGACTTTGATGAAGAACGCTTTGTAGACGGTCTTTGAATCTTTAAGTCTTCAAGAACTTCTTTGAAGAGAAATACTCTATTGGAGGGAGTTAGCCCCTTAATCACGGATCAAAGGATGTTTTTGCTTGCTTTCCACAGAGAAACGTTTTTGAAATTGTTGAAAATGCACTTAAATCTTCAAGTCCTGTTGCATGAGATGCTGGATTCATCTTAGCTTCAAGCTTGCTCGTGCCTTGAATACATTTGAATGCTGAATCTGGATGCCTCTGAATGTGTAGAATGAAGAAATGAAGACCCCTCTTTATACGGTGGAAAAATGAAAATCTTCCTTTCTCTCTGAGACACGTGGCGTGCTCTGGTTTGCCGATGTCGTTTTAATTAGCATGATCAACAAATTAACCAAATTTATCCTAATTTGATTGACTTTGTTCAACTTTTTCTTTTTTAACGAGATATATGATCTTGAGAAATATAAGTCAATTGTATTTGTTATTATGTACGGGAACCGGAAAGCTCGTAAAATTTGACGGGCTTATACTGTTTCTAATTGTTAGAATAATATCAATATGCATATATTTGGTAGAGATCTAGGGCATTAAATGAGGTTACCTTAATTAGCTTAGTCCTTTGTGTATATATAGGCACTCATATCAATTGTTTCTAATAACATATTTTTTCCCCAATGATTTCGTGTGTCTCGTTTAACATGGTATCAGAGCACGGTACGATTTAGGGCTTAATTTTCGGAGAGAAAAAAAAAAAAGTAAAAAACCTAGGGTTTTTTGGTTCGACCTGTTCCGGCCATCACCGGTCGACACCGCCTGCACAGGGAGGTGCGGCATCGCACGACGACAGTTCGCCAGAAGTTTCAGCTCCGGCACCGGCGCGTGTGAGTCTCACGCACCGGGCGATTGTTTCTGGACAGATTTCTTCTGCTGGCGCGTGGGGACGCGTGCCTGGTCGGATTTTTTTTCTCCGGCTGATTTGGTTCAATTCGTCTCGTCGAGACCTTTCCGTTGGTGTACCTGTTTGAGTCAGCATCCGAGTGGTGTGTGATTTCGGTTTGGGTACAGATTCTTTTTGCTCATCTTTTTTTCAGAAATTCTGATTTCATTGTTACTTGATGTTTTATTATGGAGTGCCATTACTGTCATAGTATTGGACATATCAAGCGAGATTGTCCAAAGTTACGTAATAAGAAGCCGCTTTCGTCCACTCGTGTGGCTGCTAGTGGCAGCAATTCTGGCCATTCTAGTGAGTATGTCACTATATCTGCTCGTGAGTATGCAAAATTGATGCAATTACAAGCCAGTTCAGTCACCACCATTGCTGAGTCAGGTAAACCTAATGCATGTCTTGTCTCCTCATCTTCCAAGTGGGTTATTGATTCTGGTGCCACAGATCATATGATAGGTAACTCAGAATTTTTCTCTACCTTTGTCTCACATACTACCCACTTTCCTGTTACCCTAGCTGATGGCTCACAATCTCGCGCCATTGGATCGGGAACTGTTAACCCAACATCTTCACTGTCCTTATCATCTGTTCTTAACATTCCTTCTCTCTCGTTTAACTTAGTGTCTGTGAGTAAACTTACACGTCACCTTAATTGTAGTGTCTCATTTTTTTCAGATTATTGTTTGGTTCAGGATCTCACGACGAAGAAGATCATTGGTAAGGGACATGAATCAGGTGGTCTTTACATCCTTGATACACAACAATCAGTTGCATGTGCAGGAACCATCAACCCCTTGGATGCACATTGTCGGTTAGGTCATCCTTCACTTCCTTCGTTGAAGATATTGTGTCCACAATTTTCTCAGTTGTCATCTTTAGATTGTGAATCCTGTCATTTTGCAAAACACCATCGTGTCAGCTTAAGTCCTTGAGTCAACAAACTAGCTCGTGCTCCTTTTGAGTTAGTCCATTCTGATGTGTGGGGTCCATGTCCTATTACATCGAAACCCGGATTCCGTTATTTTGTTACTTTCGTTGATGATTATTCTCGTATGACATGGTTATATTTGATGAAAAATCGTTCTGAGTTATTTACCCATTTTTCTGCCTTTTGTGCTGAGGTTAGGACTCAATTTGGTTTGCCTGTGAAAATTTTGAGAAGTGATAATGCTAAGGAATATCTTTCTGACACATTTCACAAATATATGTTGCAAAATGGTATTCTTCATCAAACGTCTTGTGTTGACACACCATCTCAAAATGGTGTGGCTGAAAGAAAAAATAGGCAACTTCTTGAAACTGCTCAAGCATTGTTGTTTGCAATGAATGTTTCTAAACCTTTTTGGGCTGATGCTGTCTCCACTGCTTGCTTTCTCATCAATCGCATGCCTTCTTCGGTTCTAGGGGACGAGTCCCCTTTTGATGTCTTGTTCCCATCTCAGTCTCAATTTCCAGTAGAACCTAAAATTTTTGGTTGTACATGCTATGTTCGGGATGTTCGGCCTCATGTCACGAAACTTGACCCTAAGTCATTGAAGTGCATTTTCTTGGGATATTCTCGGGTACAAAAGGGGTATCGGTGTTTTTGTCCTAGTCTCAACAGATATCTTGTGTCTGCTGATGTTGCGTTCTCTAAACATACACCTTTCTCTCAATCCCCTTCTCCTCCCATTGAGGGGGAGGACACAGACTTTTTGGTATACTCAGTTACTCCACCGGTTCTTCCTCCACCTGAGTCCACTAAACCTCCTATCCTACATACATACTCTCGACGCCCGCAACCATCTACCACTCCTATTGCTGATTTGGTTCCTGCTTCGCCAGTTTTATGTCCCGATGCGCCAATGTCTTCGTCGGCAGATCCTTCTCCAAGTGATGATCTTCCTATTGCTCTTCGAAAAGGTAAACGCTCTTGCACTTATCCCATTTCATCTTTTGTTTCCTATGATCACTTGTCTCCTTCTTCTCGAGCTTTGATTTCTTCACTTGAGACTGTTCCTAAAACTGTCCATGAAGCTTTAGCCCATTCTGGTTGGCGTAATGCCATGATTGAGGAGATGCATGCATTAGATTCAACCGGTACTTGGGAATTAGTGGATCTTCCTGCGGGTAAACGACCTATTGGTTGCAAATGGGTGTTTACTATCAAAGTCAATCTTGATGGATCTATTGCTCGTCTGAAAGCCCGCCTTGTTGCTAAAGGATATGCTCAAACTTATGGTGTTGATTATTCTGATACTTTTTCTCCGGTTGCCAAACTCACATCGATTAGACTTTTGATATCACTGGCAGCTACTCATCACTGGCCTTTACACCAATTGGATATCAAGAACGCTTTTCTCCATGGCGATCTTGTTGACACTATTTATATGGAGCAACCACCTGGATTTGTTGCTCAGGGGGAGAGTAATAAAGTATGTTATCTTCGAAAGTCGTTGTATGGTTTGAAACAGAGTCCTCGCGCATGGTTTGGCACTTTTACTCGTGCAGTTGAGAAGTTCGGTATGAAGCAAAGTAAATCTGATGATTCTGTTTTCTATATGAATTCTGAGAGGGGTATTATATTGATTGCAGTGTATGTGGATGATATTGTAATCACTGGAAGTGATCCTAAAGGGATTGCATCTTTGAAAGCTTTCCTTCCTACTCAATTCACTACCAAAGACTTGGGGACACTTAAATATTTTCTTGGTATTGAAGTGAGTAGATGTAAGAAGGGAATTTTCTTGTCTCAGAGAAAATATGTGCTAGATTTACTTTCTGAAGCAGGAAAATTGGGAGCTAAACCATGCAGCTCTCCTATGGTTCCCAATTTACAGCTCACGAAAGAAGGTGATGTATTTGATGATCCTGGAAGATACAGAAGGGTGGTTGGAAAATTGAACTACCTCAGAATGACACGTCCTGACATTGCTTATTCAGTAAGTGTTGTGAGTCATTACATGTCATCACCAACTGTAGATCATTGGAAGGCAGTAGAGCAGATCTTGTGCTATTTGAAGGGTGCACCTGGACGTGGAATTGTGTATAGTGACCATGGTCACGATCGGATTGAGTGTTTTTGTGATGCTGATTGGGCAGGTTCGAAAGAAGACCGAAGATCTACTTCAGGCTATTGCGTTTTCTTTGGGGGAAATTTGATTTCTTGGCAAAGTAAGAAACAAAACGTAGTCTCACGTTCTAGTGCAGAGTCTGAATATAGAGCTATGGCTAAGGCTGCGTGCGAGATAGTCTGGGTTCGTGGGTTCCTAAATGAAGTAGGTTTGAAGGCTTCAATACCTGCCAAGTTATGGTGTGATAATCAAGCTGCGCTTCATATTGCCTCTAATCCAGTCTATCACGAGCGAACCAAACACATTGAGATTGATTGCCACTTTGTTCGTGAGAAAATCCAACAAGGAGTAATTTCGACAGGTTATATGAAAACTGAGGATCAATTAGGGGACATCTTTACGAAGGCACTTAATGGAATTAGGGTTGACTATCTTTGTAACAAGCTAGGCATGATCAATATCTATGCTCCAGCTTGAGGGGGAGTGTTAGAATAATATCAATATGTATATATTTGGTAGAGATCCAGGGCATTAAATGAGGTTACCTTAATTAGCTTAGTCCTTTGTGTATATATAGGCACTCATATCAATTGTTTCTAATAACATATTTTTCCCCAATGATTTCGTGTGTCTCGTTTAACACTAATTAAATACCAATTTTAACTATCTAATTTGAGAATCAATTTAATTAAATTTTCAAAATTAGAATAGTAAAATTTATTTGATATTTATCTTATTTTTACACACGTCACCGTTTAATTGTATGCAAATTCCATTTTCTTACAAGTAGAATGAACAAATTTGGGAAGTTCTGCCCAGAGAATAAATCTGTGTTCTTCTAGGTGATCACCTCTGCTAATATGGGGCATCACATACTACGATTATAGTCTCTGTTGAAACTTTTACAAAGTTGTAATCTTGCTTTCTTGGTTTTTTTTGTTGTGAAGCCACCTGACTCTCCTGGAGTTGGTGAACTAGCCCTTGGTCCGCTCATGTTTGGAGCATCTACCACTCTACTGAATGCTGACCACTATGATATTTACTTCAAGCACATGCCTGTTTGGAATGGGAAGGTGAACAAACAGCTTAATCTATTGTTTCCTTATGCCTCTTATGTCACTAAACAAGTTTTCTGTTTTGTTTTCCTTTTCCTAACAGGTTCTCAGAAGACATGGTGATCTCTTTGAGCGCACTTCAGCAGGATACTACCGTGCACATGGTCGTGCTGATGATACTATGAATCTTGGTGGTATAAAGGTGTGTAGAGCTGGATAAAATTTCATTTATCAGTGAGATGGTGGTGGGAATTGCATATATGGTCCATCTCTAGAGTTCTGGAATTTAAAACGAGCATCAGTACTCATAGTTAATGATATCAGAGATCATTAAAAAAAAACTCCTCTGCATGTTAAGCCTAGTTACAGAAAGAACCCTCTGAAGTTTTTCCTACTATTACACCCTAAGATATTTATTACAAAAAACTACTTGAGGTGTGTATCATCGTACAAACAACCCCTCAACTGGTGCGGTTTTCAATTTGCTTGATATATTAAACAAAAATTAGTTTTATGAGATCATAGGCACTACACAATATAAATGCTTCAGTTGGCTTATTATCTTTGGATTTTGATAGAGACAAACTGCTGATGGCTCTTTCCCTTCTGGATTCAGGTTAGCTCCGTTGAGATTGAGCGCATCTGTAATGCAGTGGATACTAACATCCTAGAGACAGCAGCAATTGGGGTACCACCTGCTGGAGGTGGACCGGAGCGGCTAGTAATTGCTGTTGTGTTCATCGATCCTGACAAACCATCGTTGGACTTGAGTGATCTAGCAGCATCTTTTAATTCAGCACTTCAGAAAAAATTAAATCCTCTATTCAAGGTATCATATATAGGACTGCTCTCCTATCCTTCATGGGCACAGTTTCATTGATTTAGAATTCACTATATGATATATGTACTCCATTTTTTGACCTTTTGCTTAAGATCAAGTGCAGCATTTATTCTTGTTAGTTTTTACAAGCTCCATCGAGTTACTGATCCATCTTTATGGCGAAAACTTACAGGTTTCTGAAATTGTTCCTGTTGCTGCTCTTCCAAGAACAGCCACAAACAAAGTAATGAGGAGGATTTTACGACAGCAGATCTGTCAAAGTGATCAAAATTCGAAATTGTGATGGAGAGGTTATACTGACAATGCTTGTGTATTCAGTACACAATTTGTGATGTGTATACATATAATATACATATATTGAGGTTATACTGACAAATATGTTTTTACTTTATATTACTAAATTGAATCTTGACCTTTATTGAAAATCAATCGTTTATCACTGTACTGTAGATAATATGAATGCTATTTATTTATTACAGTCGTTCATAAATGTAATGTACAAGCTACATTATAGATAAATATGGTGATATCAAGATAACTCACAAAAGATTACATTATCAATTCTTTGTAGCAAGTATTAAACTTCACACTTAGATGAGATTTGAACAACTCATTGGTAAACGGTTAATGTGCAAGTTTTAGATTGATTTGTCTTGATAAAGGGATTACACTAGTTCATGATGTTTACAGCGAGATAATTTTTCCGTACTGATTGAAACGATGAAGAATTATATATTAGTAGTTGTTTATTTCAAAATCACTGTCTCTTAAATAGGATTATGTGTAATCAGTTCATATTGTTTTGATCTGTTATGGGTAGAGAGTCATGACTCAATAATTTGTATTTTGGGCGACAATATTAAGAACATGATGGTTGCTAACTCATACACTCATATATCTCCAAGTTAGTTCACCAACTCATATATTAGAAGTTAGTTCACCAACTCTTCATACACTCATATATCTCCAAGCCAACCTTATATTTCCCTCATATTCGTTCTCAAAGGGAATCGAACCCGGGTCACTCACTCAAGTGAGGAGCCCGGTGGCCAAGTGAGCTAACTCACCTGGTTATTAGCTTTAAATTTTTGTTGTACTATATCTTGCAACTGGAATTCGGTTGCGGTATGATGATACAAAGATGTACTCCCTCCGTCCCAGAGGAACTTGCAAGTTTTCATTTTCGGGACGTCCCAAAGGAACTTGTAGACCCAAAAAAGGAAACCCTTTTATAAACTTCACCCTCACAATATCTACATATTTACACAAAATGCCATTACTTTTTCACTTTTTGGGCCCACATTACACTCAATCCAACTAACTTTTTCACTTTTTACATAAAATTTTACCAAATTAACCCTCAAAACATTACTTTATTCAACTTTTTCTTAATTTGTGTGCCCCTCCTCCCTTGCAAATTGCTCTGGGACGGAGGGAGTAATTCTTTCGTAATGATTGAAGCGATGAAGAATTATATATTAGTAGTTGTTTATTTCAAAATCATTGTCTCTTAAATTGGATTGTGTATAATTAGTTCAGATCGTTTTGATCTGTTATGGGTAGAGAGTCATGGCTCAATAATTTGTAGTTTGGGCGACAATATTGAGAACATGACAGTTTTAAGATTTGATACTCAGAAACGTGTACTTGGAGAGTCTTGCATTATTAGTTTTCTTATTAGCTCTAAAGTTTTGTCGTACTAAATCTTGCAACTAGAATTAATTTGCGGTATGATGATAAAGTTGAGTTGTTCTTACTCTGAGGATAATATGTTAATTAATTAAAGCGTTTAGTGGCTTAATTAATTAACGGACACGAGAATTTTGAATACGGAAATAATTACTGAAAGTCATATAATTGTAATATGAGTTAAGATGGATGATGTAACATTAATTCTTTAGTGAAGTAAATTAATGTTAATGAATTGAATGACATTGAGCTCAATGTTAGAATTCAAGACTCATTGAGAGTTCCATTCTCAATTCTCTTATAAATCTCTCAAGTAGCTCAATAAATGTCCAATAATAAGTAAGGTGATTAAAATAAAAGAAACAATTTGTTATCCAAAATTAATGTGATTTTTGAAAAATTAAGAAATTGAATGTTATGAGAGATTTTATGAAAAATAGATATGTATCATGAATACAAAAATATCTAATAAAATCAAGAACTCATTGACTTATTTTTTTAATGAGAATTTTCGAAAAATACACAAGAATAAATAAGAGGATTATTGTGGAAAATTATTTATGAAAGGTGAAATATATGAAATTTAAGGTTATTCCTTGTGAGGAATAATGAAAATTACCATAATAATTTTAGGCTCATAATTATCAAGACTACCTTATTATAAATAAAGGATGAGGGACTCATTCCTACATTACACTATTAGCTCTTAATTATGAAAATAAGAAGAAGGTTAGGGCAACAAAGTTTTTTTTTCCCTGGGGTTGTGATCGTTTATTAAGCCTTCCACCTAGAGTTGACAGTTTCGACCCGGCCCGACAGGCCGTCCCAACAGATATTTGGGCTGAGCTCAATTTTTACAGGCCTGATTAGAAAATGATCAGGCCCATGAATATGTCTTGGCCCGATGGGCCGCCCAATGAGCCCATTTACATGTAAAAGTTGATAATTTTGGCCCTTTCTGGCCTACACAACATTTGGACTGAGACTGGAATAAAAAATGGGCCGGCCCGGGCTGGGTTGAGTCGGACTGGCCTGTTTGCCACCTCTAGTTTCATTGGGCATACGTACCAGGACATGAGAATACTTAAGAAAATTTTTGGGTTAATCAAGTTGATCGGCTGGTCAAGAGGATTGAGCACACACACTCAAGCTTCTCAAGAGTCATCGCATTGAAAAGTATAATTCATGTGATCCCTTAGTTCTGCATGTTTAGGGCTCTTATGTGAATTATTGTTTTATGTAAATGTATGCTTGTTGTCGAGTGTTGATTACTATTTGACTTAATGTGTTTAAATCATGCAATTAGTAGTTATACTTGAATTCGTATTTAGTGTATATTTCGAATAGATTTGGGCACCCTGAATCGTTCCCCAAATAATATGAGTTGTTCTTGGGTGCAACCAGGTGCATCCTATGCACTTGGATTAATTTCAATTTCAATAGCAGCTGTCCTCCTTCATCAACGATGCTACGCTCGAAGCCATACCTTGGCTGGAAATCTTTCTTCCCAGCCACTGCAAGCAACAACTATGGCCGCCTCCATTTACTAAGTTGGTCGTCTGAGTTCGTCAAATTCTGCATCTATTATTATTCAAATCTTTTTTGTTTTCAGTATATTTTGTGTATTACTTGTACGTGCTTGTGTTTAATCTTTTTTGTCTTGTGAAAAAGCTCTGCCACAGATTTCTGTTTTAGAACATTAAAAGATTTTGGAATTTTTTGTTTGTAATTGTTTTAGAATTTATGTATGACTGCACCGAGCAATCTGGAAAATGGGTATGAAGACGTATGTGTGTACGGTGTTGGTTGGTATATTGGTTTCAACTTTTGTGATGGGAGGGATGCTAACAAGGGTGGTGGTGCTGGAGGAACCAATTAGAATAAAGAGCAGTTTGAATTTCGATTATGTGCAGAAGATCCCAATGGCAATCGTACCAAAATTAATAAATTAATAAATGAGTACCCAAAGAACTATTTATAATACTTGAAGAATAATTTATAATACAAAAAAAAAAGTTCATTAATACCCCAAGAACAACTCATAATACTACAAAAACAACTAATAATACCTCTAAAACAAGTATTAGTAAATAGCCCAAGAACAAATCTAAGTAAGTGCCTGTTTTGAAACACTTAAAACTGCTTCTAAAATAGTTTTTTTTAAAAACTATCTCTAACAGCTTTTGAAAAAAAGCTATTCTAGAAGCAGTTTTGTAGAGTTCCAAAACAAGCACTAAATATCCAAGAAACAACTTATCAATATTCCAAGAATAAGTCTAAGTAAATACTTCAAGAACAACTCACAATAACTCACGAACAAGTCAAAGTAAATACTCCAGAAACAACTTATCAATATCTCAAGAATAAGTCTAAGTAAATATCCCAAGAATAACTCACAATACCCTAAAACAATTAACAATACCCGAAAAATAAATCACTAATACTCCAAAAACAAGTCAAAGTAAATACCCCAAGAACCCTCTTACTGTACGCAATTCAATCCCTTTGTCTATATTTCCAATGTAGAGCCTGAAATTTTGATTTTACTATAGCTAGCCTATAACTAGGGGTGGTCATTTGGTCTATTCGGTCGGTTCGGTCCAGTTTTGGACCAGATAGAATAGACCGAATTTTTGTGGGCTATGGACCGAATCGGACCGTCATTCGATCCATTCAGTCCAAATAGTTAAAAAATTATATTTCATCACAAATTAAAGATATACAATGCAATTATATTTAATTCAATACCAACAAATTAAAGAGATACAATACAATTAAATTTAATAAAGTTCTCAACATTAATTTAATAAAGTTCACCACAACATGAATTTAATAAAAAAGTTCACCACAACATGAATTTAATAAAAAAGTTTACCATAACATGAATTTGAGTTGAGTGAGTTGTGGATTGATTTTTAATTCTTAGTTACAATTAATCTAACTATGTGTATTGTGTATGTGTACTGTAGTGTAGTGAGTATTACTTAGGTTTTTTTTATTATATATATATAATATAATTATTATATTAATATATATAATATAATTAATATATTATTTTTTAATAAAAATTCGGTCTGTTCGGTTTTTTTCGGTCTATTCGATTTTGATTATCTAGAACCGGACTTAACCGAATAGACCGAATTTTTAAAACTTTTGACCGAAAACCGAATCGAATTTTTTTGGACCGAACCAAACGGACCGAATTTCATCGATTCGGTTCGATTTTTCAATTTTTTCGATTTTGTGAACATCCCTACCTATAACAATAAAATCCCTATCCACAGTGTGAGATTGTAACACATATACACTAATCCCTTCAAAACGCTAGCTCCACATCTTTAAATGATTCTTTGTGTGACGTTCATTTACTTTTTGAAGATGTATAAAGCCCAATCTACCCTGATTTGGTACATCTTTTTTTTTAAATAAGTAGCAATGTTTGAAAACCTAAAATATACTACCTCCGTCCACGAAATTTATGCTCACATTTTTGCACGTGGTTTAATGCAATATGTCGGAGGGTATTACGGGATATTGTGAGGCCCGTTTTGAATAAAGAGAATATTTATGAAAAGTATATCATATGTACTTTCTATAAATACTTTCTTTACTCAAAACGGACCTCACAATATCCCATAATACCTTCCGACATATTGCATTAAACCACGTACAAAAATGTGAGCATAAATTTCGTGGACTGAGGGAGTATATTTTGCCTAAAGTCTCTCTCTGTCTTTCTTTATTTCCTTCCAAAAGTTCAGCATTTTACAAATGTTCTTGACTCATAACAAATATGAATATATAAGGTATGAATCGTAACAGCAGTCAGATGCAAGTATAGATTGTCTTCTGTTGCTATTACATTACTAAGTCTATTTCCACACACAAATTCTAATCTTTGGTGTATTCTTGATCTGCCATATGCTTCTCTGCAACATATATAGTTTCATTTTTCATTATGGACGATCACTTCTCTCTATACTTTTTAAAAGATACCCAACAAGTTTAAGTAAATACAAAAAATAACTCATAATACCCTATGAATAATTAATAATACCCAAAATAAATCATTAATACCTCAATTGCCAAAAAACACGTAGTGTAACATGTATTTTTAAAATTTTAAAATTAAAATTAAAATTAAAATTCGAGTGCATGATATGTACCCAAGTGCATACAAGTTTTTATTTTATAAAAAAAAGTGTATAAATATCCATCATCATAAAAAAATATCCATAAAAAACATGATCATAGAGATTAAGAAAAAATGTACTTAGGAAAATATATATAGGGTGAATATTACGAGAGTGAAGATTTTTTCATTTAGGATATACTCCCTCCGTCTCAAACTAATTTGCACACTGTCTATTTTTTGTTGTCCCAAATTAATTTGCACACTATTTAAAAGAGAAACATTGATTTATATACACACTCACAAAACTATCAACATATTTACCTATATACTAATTTATTTAAAAAATATATTTTTCTTAAATTATGTGTACTCTCGAAGGTGCAAATTGGTTTGGGACTGATGGAGTACAAACTTTTGTAAAATGAATTTAAAAAGAAAAAAAAAAGCAAATTTTTGCAAGCAACTTGCGGGGGGGTTAAGCATAATTTTGCAAAATAAGAGGGTTTAGATGTTATTCAACGAAAGATGCGGTCTTCAGTATATCCATAGACGAACCAAACATTTCCTTCTTTCTCTTCCTGCTGAGCTGCCCCCAAACGCCACACGCTTGTCTCTTCGGCCTCGAATTTCATGGCGTCTTTGTAATCAACGATTTCAGAAGTGGTGAAGTTAAGCTGATGGCGGTGGCCTCTCTCACTAACCCTATCCTTCACTCGCCTTTCCTTGGCCGTCGACTGTAAGCTTTACGCTATCGTCTTGTCTCTTTCTTTGGATTATAACGACTGCTCGATTGATTATGGTGGGGTTTTTGTGCAAATACGGTGTTTCGGGCACAGCTCAATTCGAGGCAATTTGAAGGGAAGTACACCGTGCAGCTTCAGCTATAGGCCTTCTAGATGTGCTGTGGATACGCCATATGAAGGTGCATTTCTGTTTTCCTCCACGTATGGATTATAATAATTTTGAAATCAATTCATCCTTTGTGGTACATTAGAAGTTCATGATGGTATTGCTTTCAAGTTATCTTTTCAGTCTCTTTAAAAAATTTGCAGTTCATTTGTTTTGTGGGATTGAATGGTTAGAATTGATATTTATGAATTATGAATTGAAGATTTTTAAACACTTTCATTTATTGCAATTAGTTGAACCTACTCTCATCTTTGTGCTTATCATGATCCGTCTTTACCATTTTATCAGCACAAACTTGATATATGGAGATGATACATCTTGCTTTCTGTATATTTTACAAAATTATGTTTAGAGCATAACTTCATTCTGAATATCTTCAGGTAGCATTTCGAAATTCCCTAGGATAAATGTTTGGGATCCTTATAAGCGGCTAGGTATAACTACTGATGCTTCTGAGGAAGAAGTTTGGAGTGCTCGGAATTTTTTGTTGAGCCAATATGCTGTACATGAGAGAAGTGCTGAGTCAATAGAAGCGGCATTTGAGAGATTACTGATGTCCAGCTTCAAGAATAGAAAGAAAACAAAGATTAACTTGAAAACCAAGCTAAAGAAGAAGGTTGAAGAATCTCCGCCATGGGTGAAGAATTTGCTCTCTTTTGTGGAGCTTCCTCCTCCTGTGATAATTATGAGAAGGTTGTTCCTCTTTGCTTTCATGGCATGCTGGAGTGTAATGAATTCTGCTGAAGCTGGACCAGCTTTCCAGGTTCGTCACATTTCTATTCCGTACAGGATACTATTCATATTTCCTTAAGATTTTAGATGTGGCATCACCACACAAATAACTGGAATAAATGTCTCTATTAATGCAGGTGTTATTGACTTTCTTTTTCTTTTTTTGTTAAAAGCAGTTGGTATACATTCTTTAAGATAATCTAGAATATTTGTATTTTCTGGATTTATGCATAAGGTTTAATGGTGAAATAGATGTGAGAAAAGCTCATTAACAGAAATGGAGGAATTTACTAGAGTAAGAGAGATGGAGAAAGGATTGAAAATATTTCATATGATTATATTCCTGGTATTTTCAGTTCAGCATAATATATCACTAGTTGATTGTAAATGACAATAACTAAATTAATTAACTAGCTAATAAGTGTTAAATGGTTGTAATGCCAGTAAATTTTTGCTTTTCTCTTGCCCTTTACGTGGCTGTTCTGCTCCAGACCATCTATTCCACTGGCTGTTGTGCTCTTTGGAATGACCAAAACCATTCTTACTGGAAACAACCAAAATTCTATAAACCAGAATAAACCTAATAGTTCTCAAAATAATTTCTTTTACCAAATAAGTGCCTGTATATTATTGGATCAGTTGGTTGTTTCATTTACAGTAATTAGTCACCTTCATTGCCAGTTGTAGTTTTGATTCTAGTCAAATTCTATTTTTAGTCCAAAATATTTTACCCTATTAAATTACAATCCACTTTAATTTTACACAGAATATGCCCACTTCCTTAAAATCCATGTAAAATGAAATAGGACTAGCAATTGGACGGAGGGAGTATCATTTTAGAAGTTCTATACCTTTGCAGGATAAGAATCAGTTTTTTTTTTTTTTTTTTTTTTAATTTTATGATGAGTAATGGTTTGATATCTAACATGGTAATGCAAAATTGTATTTCTTTAAAACTTGCTTCAATGCTTTGCAATCAACTTTATGACAGCCATTTAGAACTGCAAAGCTTTGAGCCTTTGAAACCAACTATTTCCAACAGCTGAAGGCATTTTAAACTCTAAAAAAAAAAAAAAAGTTGCTTCATCTCTCTAACAACGTACACAACTCTTTGGGATATGTGAGGTTTACGTAATCTGAGAACCAGTTGGCTGCAATCATGAATTTAAATGCTTTCTCCGGAATAATAATAATAATAATAACACTAAAAAGAAACAGCTAAAAGAATTAACTAGTGGAAGAATACGAGAAATAAGGATATGAAAATGTGATTTAATCTATAGTTACAGGCATTTGTGATGCTTGTATTTGTTTCAATTCCCAATACCAAATTTTCTCTGTTACTATATATTTCTTTCCTTGGCAGGTGGCGTTGTCCCTTGCAGCTTGTATCTACTTCCTCAATGACAAAAACAAAAGCTTGCCTAGAGCTGCCATTATCGGGTGAGTTATATTGGACAAAGTATCATGTGCCTATGTTTCCTTTATAGTAACATGTCTTGGAGCTTGATTACTTACCATGGGAAATATTTTCGTTTCATTTCAGGTTTGGGGCTCTCGTGGTGGGATGGATTTGTGGTTCTGTGCTGGTTCCACTCATTCCGTCATTTTTGTTGCAGCCCACATGGACTCTTGAACTTCTTACATCCTTGGTAGCATATGTTTTCTTGTTCTTAGGATGTACTTTCCTCAAATAATACCTAGGCAATTGTAAGACCTTGGAACTTCTGCAGATTGTTCAGAAATTCCGTGCTGCTCCAGTTGTGATTCAATGCTTTTACGTATCACTTTGATCCCGTTATACTTGCAATCATCTTTTCCAGTTAGTTGGTTTTAGTAAACAGTGCAATTCTTGATATTTGAAATGTTCATTTGGTTTTGGAAAATGGTGCTTGGTATCCATCTATTGTGAGAGTTTATTTTTGTAGGAAAAATAAGAGAAAGTTGGTGGCGGAAGTGGAAGGATGGACATAGATTATTGGCGTTGCATATGCTTTGGTTCATTCGACAAATATATATAGGAGATATGCAATGAAGTAATAATTTACAGAACATATAACATCAACGATACACCTAGTCCACACCAAGTTATTAAGGTACGTATTTGACTGTATATCTTTAACATGCGTATTATACAATATACGAGTACTTGTTTGGTTTAATCAAGTAAACACAATTAATTAGTAGCTTGTGAATAGCTATATTAATGAAATAACAGTCCAAAACACACAACTTGGTTGAGTAAAGATAATTAATAGAGAAGGTGGTCAATAGTAGTTTGGTTGCTTTCTGTAAGAATGGCTTCGGTTATTCCGAAGAGCACAACAGCCGATGGAGTAGATGATCGTAATGAATAAAAGAACGCAGGAGTTGAAGATGGCAAGAATCCTCCATTCTCCTGTTATGTTGTCCAACACAGACTTTTTGCAGGACTCACAGTTGAAGCATAGTTGGGTCGGGTCGGTGCTCCATGCTTTACAGTCGGGGGGCTCCTTTCCTGCGCTCCCTGCCCCGCACCCGTTCGGCTGCTTGCAGCAACCCGACTGTTTGAACATCAATGATCATAATCATGGGTGTGTATATGATAAAGCTCACATGAGATATATGTCAAAAAAAAGTGTGAAATAACGACTCGAACCATATTCACATGGGATATACGTAAGATTATTAAATTTAATTTATTATTTTCATAAAATTGTCTAATTTATATATATACATATAATATTGTGAGTTATTTTTTTTTTTGTGAAACTTGTTTATATTTTATTGTAGTTTTTAACAGTATTAGTTTGATAGTAATATTGTATAAAAAAAACAAATTAATACCTTTTTGAGTCGCAAGGTGAAACTATTTTATAAGAGACTCATTCCTTTTGAAGTAAGTCCCTTGGAGATTGGTTTCACTATGAAATTCAAGTGCATTTAATACTGTATTATGTTGTTTTCAAAATGATTTTTTTCCTTAAATAGACACTGCACACGAGTTGTCCATAAAATTTAGGAACAAAATTTTTTTCACTGAAAAAATTTAGTCATATTGACAATTCTCTAGACAATTCTTGTTGTAAAAACATGATGTGATACCAAATGGCATATAATGGTGAAAGAATTTATTCTCAACATTCATATTGCATGATGAATCAATGCAAATTGATCATGTTTGCATTAATCTATATACATTCATTTCTAAATATAAAGAAAAAAATGCACTAGAAATTAATGAAATATATATACCTGAAGGGGTGACAAGGTGCGTTTGATCTCCTCAACCTTACCAGCCTCAATAATTTGGCACAAGCTGGCTTTCACCATACAGCTCTTAATCTGGTCCCAGTTTTTGTCATTAATGACATGATCCTCCAACCACACGGAGTACTCCCCGAGCTTGTGGTAGCCAACCGTCTTTCCGGTGTCGGAGAGGGCGTCTCCGATGCCTTTGTTGGTGACGACGATGGTGAAGAGCGTGAACGCCATGAGGGCGAGAATGAGGAGGAAAAGCAAGATTAGGTAGATCCACATGAAGAAGGAGATGGCGCAACACGAGCCGAGGAGGCCGAGCATGGACACCGCCAGAAGGGCCCCACCGACGACGAGGAGGGGCATGCGCACGGCCCTCTCGCATGGCGATTCGACTTTGGCGTAGAGCAACAGAGCTACAAATATGACGCATAATGACACCGCTAGCGTTACAATATTAAGAAGTGTTATTATACCGTTGCTTATACGAACCATTCTTTCTTTCTTTTATGTGATTATGATTAATTAGGTGATGGATGATCAGATTACTGATTTTTTTTTATTTTTTGGAATGTTAATTACGTACAATGTGAAAAACTAGAAAAAAAAAAAAGGAGAGAGAGCTGCAGAAAAGGATGGTTGGTTTGTGTTTATTCAATAATAACGTAGGGCGCGAAATGAGTAGTGTTTATAGGAGATTTGAACAAGTGTCTTTTTCTTTTTCTGTTGTTATGTATATAATTACATGTGGATGTGCATTTATAGCATCCATCGGTTTTGATGACTAAACATCAAAACTTTAAAGAGTTGAGTCACTCAAAACCATTTTACGTGTAATATGCTAATTATTTTAAAATTAATAATTCTAATTATAAATATAATATATATATATATATGTAATCAATGTTATGTAAATTATTAAGTCAAGTTCAAGTATTTTCCAACTTTTTATTGAATCAAGCTCGAGTTAAAAAGAAAAATGAACTCAATCAGGAATAGTAGAGTATTCCAGAAGGTTGGGTATTTTATTGGTTTTTTGACTCGGTAAAGATAAACAAGAAGACTGAGCTAAAATACGGGAAGCTATAGGAATATGGGGATCCATGGAGTGATAGTGATCTTCTCTATTTATCTCAACAGCATCGGACAGCATGAAGTATACAATCGATGTGTCTCAAGCCATATAGTCCTAGTACTCGTCTAGGCAAGATGGCCGCTTAGAGTCAACGAATTTGAAGATGTGATTGATGCTCAGTGCGATTGTGGTGACTTTAGCCATGTCCATGGGTGTGGCAGGACGGATCCGTATCCTTTCAAATTGGTAAGGATACATTGGTGATCTCCCGGACCTTCCTGCAAGGAGAACAACTTCTGGATAGGAGTGTGAAGTCGTCGTAATCATCATAATAATCATCATCTTCATCTTCCTCGTAAAGAGAAGATGACTCTTTAACATCAAAGGATACGTGTTTGAAGCTTAAAAGCTAAGGGAGATGACTACACAGACTCGGGATATAGTATAAATAGAGGAAGGATCTTCAGTTGTAACCCAAGTTAAAAAGTTTTCAATCCCCTATCAATAAAGTATTTTCCTTTTTCAATTATAATGTTCTAAATTACTTAAGTCTTCTCTATCCTCCCAAAGTTAGGATAGTAGGCCAAATTTAAATTTAGTTCTGACATTTGAGTTTTTGATCAAGTTGAATTTGGAAATATTGTGGTTTGAACTCTAGACCTCACCGAGCTAAAAGACTAGTGGCATTTTTTATAAAAATTCTTAATTGGAAGAGACTTCAATTTTTGAAACTGTAATTCCAGAAATGTTTCCAAGCGATTGTTAATTAACACAAAGCAAACAACACCATAGATTATATGAAATAATTGCAGGAAAATTAAATTTGAAGCAAACGGATCAAAATTCTAAAATTAATCATAAAGAAATATTTAAATGGATTTAGCAGTTAAATGCATTCAGGCCAAGTTGGGTCAGCACCAGTAATTATCAGCCGATTAGCCACGTTTGGTCTGATAAGAAAGCAGTTGATGTATAAACTTATGTTTGGTTACATTTCCCACAGTTTCTTCGTGGCCCAAAGGGGAACACCAAACTAGGCCTTAAAGTCTAATTTATCTCACATCTACCCACTTGGGGCATTCTCCTGACAGAAGTCGAGCATATATGTTTAAAGTGAGTGCACCAGTGTGATTTCTTTTACAGAATCATATGAATATACAGAGGTATGTATGAGCACAAAAAAAAATTATGGCATTCAATTCTTAATAGCTGGACCGGCATATGTTCCGGACCGCATATAAAGGTCATCAGGCGCGTCTATCAGTTCAAGCCATGCATACTGATCCTCTGCTTTCCCAAGATCACCATCTTCATTGGCTACAAAAATTTATTCATGCTAAAACATGTATTCAACACGAGCGTAGTATATTCAGGAGTTTTAGAGATACTTACAGAAGCTAGAAAAAGGATAATCGCGGTAGTAAGAACATCTTCGCCCAGAAAATTCATCATAAGGGGGGGCAAGGATGTCAAGAACAGCGCAAGGAGTGATTGCTGTAAAACAGTGCACATTCCCTCCAGTTCTTGGGTATAGAATCGACGTACCACACGGTGCTGTCAATACTTTATCTACAGCCAATTTAGCCAGTCTCACTGACTCACAACAGGGAATTCAATTAAAATTTATGTGAAGATATCAACAATCACAACTCAAGTCAACAAATAGATAAGCACAAAACTCAACCAAATAATGCCACATATTTATTTTATTGGTCCATTAAATGCATCAATAACAAATTTGTTCCCCTTCTACAGTGATAAATCATCTTCATAGGCAAGTTCACAGAGATTAAATCCAACTTCATAGGCAATTTTGCAGTAGGAAATTAGGAAAAGTATAGATCAGTAAAGCTTAAAAATGAGGATTAAGGTAACATCAAAACGTGTCATTAACCTGTGCAAAGGGTATAGCAGTAACACATAGCATGAAATCAGATCAATAATACAGCTTTTCTATCAGCAAAAATTGTCACTTGTTTTCACAGCTGATATATTCAAGCTTCATCGGGCATTGTAATACAGAATTGGCTTCATGCTCCTCCACCCCCCCCACCCCCACCCAAACCCAGCACAATTCAAAAACTTAACTGAGAATATAGAAGTTCCCTATACCAACATGTCATTATCTTGTAAGCACATGATGACAAATGATTTGCAGTACAAATAAAAAAATAAAGATCTTTAATTCAGAGTAATTACATTTTTCTGGTCTTCTATAAGCAATTGTTTTTATTCCATTTCAGAATTATAGTGCCACTTCAAGATTTTGTACTCCAATATGATATAAGTAGGTCCTAACACATGCATCAATCTAATGAACCTGGATTTTATCCTGCAGTCACTGATGCCTTCACAAATCCTTCTTTCTGTGTCAGTGTTTGTTTTAGGTCAAAATAATTTCCAGCTACAAGAATTCTTCAGCGTAATGTGTGTAACATCCTACTATCTGTTGAAGCACATTCTCTTCTAGAAATTTCCGGTCAATTTATAGTTTATACACAGTTTATCACAATTTACGAAAAGGGGGGAGATCCACAATCCTACAGTTTAAAATTTCCACAAAATACTAAGTCGACATGCTTCGCAAATATGTTGGAGTGTGTGTATATATATAGCTCAAAATGATGGTTTATTACTCTGAAAAAAATATATCTTTAGGCAGGGTTTTGGTGCATTTCTTTAGTTTCTTTGATTATCAAGGTTCATATAAACTGTCAGACTCCTTATGTAACGAACAAACTCACCAGAGATTAGATTTTTTCTTATCAATGATCTGAAGATAGGTATATCATGATATGCTAAGTATCTCTTTCATTTTGATTTGCTACAGGAGCTTAGACTGCAGAGGAAGGACCAATATCTTCTATATTTTCTTAGCAGAAACTGTGATCTGCTTCTTACATTATCAGCACCACAACTATCAGTATGCCATCTAAAAAGCCCAACATCGAACCCCCAGATACTGACTAGGTACTACCAAGAGTGCTCTTAGTAGAAGTTAATTCTATCTTCTTACTAATTAACAGAGCAAAATTATCACTTCAAGTCTGCAATCCTTTGTTCAATTTCAGTGAAGGTTTCAGCAACACCACATGGTTAGAAGTCGAGAAATATATTTAAAAACTGGTAAACAAGACACACAAAATCATAGGGAAAAGTATATTATATTAATCAATTGATATAAGTACCTATATATACACAAAGGACTAAGCTATTTAAGGTAAACTCATTTAATCCCCTAAATCTCTACCAAATATATACATATTACTCAAACATTCCCCCTCAAGTTGGAGCATAGATATTGATCAGGTCTAGCTTGTTACAAAGATAGTCAATTCTAACTCCATTAAGGGCCTTCGTAAAGATGTCCCCTAATTGATCTTCAATTCTCATATAACATGTCGAAATCAAACCTTGTTGAATATTATCACGATCAAAGTGACAACCAATCTCAATGGGTTTAGTCTGTTTGTGATAGACCGGATTAGAGGTAATATGAAGAGCAGCTTGATTATCACACCATAACTTGGCAGGTATTGAGACCTTCAAACCAACTTCACTTAGGAACTCACGAACCCAAACTATCACGCACGCAACTTTGGCCATAGCTCTATATTCGAACTCTGCACTAGAATGTGAGACTAATTTCTGTTTCTTGCTTTGCCAAGAAATCAAGTTTCTCCCAAGGAAAACACAATAGCTTGAAGTAGATCTTCGATTTTCTTTCGAATCGGCCCAATCAGCATCAGAAAAAACACTTAATCCGATTGTGACCATGGTCACTGTACACAATTCCACGTCCAAAAGCTCCATTCAAATAGCACAAGATCTGCTCTACCGCCTTCCAATGATCTACAGTCAGTGATGACATGTATTGACTCACAACTCTTACTAAATAAGCAATATCAGGCGTGTCATTCTGAGGCAGTTCAATTTTCCAACCAACCTTCTGCATCGTCCAGGATCATCAAATAAATCACCTTCTTTCGTGAGTTGTAAATTGGGAACCATGGGAGAGCTACATGGTTTAGCTCCCAATTTTCCTATTTTAGAAAGTAAATCGAGCACATATATTTTGTTTAGACAAGAAAATTCCCTTCTTACATCTACTCACTTCAATACCAAGATAATATTTAAGTGTCCCCAAGTCTTTGGTAGTTAATTGAGTAGGAAGGAAAGCTTTCAAAGATGCAATCCCTTTAGAATCAATTCCAATGATCACAATATCATCCACATACACTGCCATCAATATAATACCACTCTCAAAATTCATATAGAAAACAAAATCATCAGATCTACTTTGCTTCATACCAAGCTTCTCAATTGTATGAGTAAAAGTACCAAACCATGCACGAGGACTCTGTTTCAAACCATACAACGACTTTTGAAGATAACATACCTTATTACTTTCCCACTGAGCAACAAATCCGTATCAATAAGACCACCATGAAGAAATGCATTTTTGATATCCAACTGGTGTAAAGGTCAGTGACGGGTAGCTGCCAACGAAATCAAAAGTCTAATCGAGGTGAGCTTCACAACTGGAGAAAAAGTATCAAAATTATCAACGCCTTAAGTTTGAGCATATCCTTTAGCAACAAGACGGGGCTTTCAGGCGAGCAACAGATCCATCAGGATTGACTTTGACAGTAAACACCCATTTGCAGCCAATAGGTCGTTTACTTGCAGAATGATCCACCGATTCCCAAGTACCAGTTGAATCTAATGCATGCGTCTCCTCAATCACGGTGTCACGCCATCCATAATGGGCTAAAGTTTTATAGACAGTTTTAGGAACAGTCTCAAGTGATGAAATCGAAGCTCGAAATGAAGGTGACAAGTGATCATAGGAAACAGATGAGGAAATAGGATAAGTACAAGAACGTTTACCTTTTCGAAGGGCAATTGAAAGATCATCACTTAGAGAAGGATCTGCCAACAAATATACTTGTGCATCAGGATATGAAACTGGCGAATTGGGAACCAAATCAGTAGTGGGAGGGATAGACGGTTGCGGACGGCGAGAGTATGTATGTAGGATAGGAGGTCTAGTGGACTTAGGTGAAGGAAGAACTGGTGAGTTACTAAGTATACCAGAAAGTTTGCATCCTCCCCCTCAGTGGGAAGAGGTGAGGATTGAGAGAAAGGTGTATGTTCAGAGAAAGCAACATCAACAAAGACAAGATATCTGTTGAGACTAGGACAAAAACATCAATACCCCTTGTGTGCCGGAGAATAACCCATGAAAATGCACTTCCAAGACTTAGGATTTAGTTTTATGACATGAGGCCGAACATAGCAAGTGCAACCAAAGATTTTAGGCTCTAGCGTAAATCGAGACTAAGATGGGAATAGGACATCAAATGGGGACTCACCTCCTAGAACCAAATAAGGCATGCGATTGATGAGAAAACAAGCAGTGGAAACAACATCATCCCAAAAAGGTTTAGAAACATTCATAGCAAACAACAATGCTCGAGCTTTTTAAAGAAGATGTCTATTTTGTCTTTCAGCCACACCGCTTTAGGCAGTGTGTCAACACAAGATGTTTAATGAAGAATACCATTTTGCAATATATTTGTGAAATGTGCCAGATAGATATTCCTTAGCATTATCACTGCTCAAAATTTTCACAGACAAACCAAATTGAGTCTTACCCTCAGCACAAAAGGCAGAAAAATGGGCAAATAACTGAGAATGATTTTTCATCAATTGTAACCATGTCATATGAGAATAACCGTCAATGGAAATAACAAAATAATGGAATACGGGTTTCGATGTAATAGGGAATGGACCCCGCACATCAGAATGGACTAACTCAAAAAAAGCACTTGCTCGTTTGTTGACTCGAGGACTTAAACTGACATTATGATGTTTTGCAAAATGACACGATTCACAATCTAGAGATGACAATCAAGAAAACTGCGGACACAATTTCTTCTACAAAGGGAGTGAAGGATGACCCAACCGACAATGCGCATCCATGGGGTTGATTTCTTCTTGTTATTACAAGAGTCGCACACGTCGCCCACAGGAGGACACTCAGTGGCCTTCCGCACATACAAGCGGGTTTCAGCCAATCTGTATTGGCAAGGGATGATGAAGGACATAATTAGATTTGTGGCGGAAAGGGCTCGTATTCATCCCGTTTTTCATGTATCGTTGTTGAAAAGGGCTGTTGAAAGTGCATTGGTAGCTGCTACATTGCCAGAAGAATTATTAGAAGTAGACCCTCCATTCCTTCCTGCTGAGGTGCTTTACCGCCGACAATTACAACGTGATGGCGGATTTGTGGACCAGGTTCTGATCAAGTGGCATGGATGCAGCACTTGAGTTGACGTGGCTGATATGCGCGGCCAGTTTCCACTTTCCAGAATTTAGCCTTGACCCTTGAGGACAAGCCTGTTCTGCCGGGCGGGGCAGTTGATAGACTGCCAATGCTAGTCTATAAGAGACGTGCAAAGAAGAATTAATTTACACTTCTATTATTGATTATATTATTTTTAGCCCTTAATTGTTATTTAATTCTGGATTATATTGAGCTTAAGTAGTGGCTTTGTGCATGAGTCTTGCTTTAATATTTTACCTATTTATTGCCTGAATTGAAAACCCTAGAGGATTATTGGAGATTATTATTACGGTTGCAGCCTTTTGGCTTGTGGCAGGAACTTAATTCCTGGGATTCCTATATTGAGGAATTACTTGTGAGTTGCTATTAATATTTAGTGTTCATCCATATCTTCACTCTATCAGATTGTGTCTTGGAATATCGATAATAAATGTGTCAAAATATTGAAGATGCCAAGAAAATAGGAAAACATGCAATACAGCAGGGCCTAGGAAAAGACAACTGATACAGACCTGTTGAAAGGTCATCTCCTTGAATTTTTCTGTTGCGGGCTGGCTCAACCCAATCATAAGCTTTGACATGCAAGGAACCATATAAAACTTTGCTCAAAACAGTCATGCCAGGATGGTCATGAAGTGGAATCACTGAGGAGGTAGGAAAGCAAAATATGCACATCTGCAAGTATATCCATACAAGACTTCGGAAAGTTACTTTTATTGCGCTAACTCCGTGGAATAACAACAATTATCAATCTGATACACAAAGGACAAGTTCAGCAAAAATCAGTGTAGTGCACATAGCAAGTAAACTTAAGCTAGGAAAGGACTTCATGGATAGTGTAAAAATGTTTTGAACAGAGCTTGTTGAATGAATGTTTATAATAAAATATTTCATAATAAATAGATTATCGCTGTGCAGAATGAGAAAAGGGGTAGGAGAAAACACCAGGTACAACCCTTGCCCCTTCATAGTTTTCATGTTGAACCATTGTATCGTCGAATAACCTATGGAATAAAAATGATTTTCCGAACCATTCTTCAAACTGTGTATTGAATGGTCCTATTTAAGTAGAAGACAATGTATATCTAGTCCAAGCAAAGTCTAAAGATGATAATGCTAGATGGGGACTGTGTGCGAGATGACCAATCCCTAGTTACCAGTAAAGCCTATATGATGTGAATATTAGTGACATCAGTTCACAAGGACAAAGAAGTGACTTCCTAGATGATAATAAAGATGGAGAACCATAAGCAAAATAAACATTGAAAGCCTTTCGAGAAGCTAGTGGAACAAAGTTATGTAGAATACCGTGAAATTTTCTCCCTCGTGTATATCCACATAGGTTATTGGTTGAGCCCATCGATCAACTCTATTGAATGAAAAGACTCCAAAAGGACCATGACCTCTGTCATCCGTTTTGCTAGCATCAGTAAGACCAACATCAGCAGGACCAATTGAGTCTGCAAAACAGGCATGCTTTCTGATAGATGCTTTTTGACACACTCAACCAGGGCTTGGAGGATCTCAAATAAAGTCAAACTGGTGTTTCAAGATTGATTTTAGCAGAAAGATGACCACTAATAATTCACCAAAACATTGCACAACAAGAAGGAATCTCCAAATCCTAATAAATGACAACAAGAACTCACAGCAATGAGCAATGTTGGAACAAAAGGCAAGGATTATTATGAAACTATAAGCATATTATGACAGTATTACAAAGAGCTTAAGAATGAAACAACACTAAATAATTCTAAGCCCTTGAATAAGTTGTTCAATTAAATGCTGGCAATAAATCAAGTTCTAGTTGGTGAGGGCATATAAAGATTTAAGTGTTCATTTGAAAAAGAAGGATATGATTTAAACTAGCACTATCCCCCTATGAAATTTCAAGAACTAAGCAGAAATTCCTATTATTCTTTATTTCATCAATTTTTTTTTATATAATTTGGAATCAGAGGATAAATAGGACTTAAACAATCATTTTTTTCCCCTTCCTCATCTTGTACACTCCACATGACAAAATGTACTCATGAAGATAACATACTCAAAAGTCTTTGGAATCAGATTAACCTCTACAATAACACGGATTAGATACTATAAGAAGCAAATTCAAGTAATGAAATAAGGATCTTATTGAAATGAATGCAGATGAAATAAGGCAGAGCAGTAAAATAAATAATAATAGAAGCAATTGGAAAAGGAGAGTAACCGAGTAAAGAGGATAGCTTGTGAATAGCGTGGGTAGAAGGTGGGGAAGAGGGCGTAAAAGTTTGGGCGCAGAGGTCGTAGAGAGCTTGAATAGAGGAGGAAGATGAAGTATTCCTGGTCATTGTGGTAAACCTTCGGTACAAACGCATACAAATTGATTCCATAATAGCATTAGATAATATAGCAGACGCCCTCCTCTTTCGGCACTCACTCACGCCTTCCACTCACTACACACAATCCAAAAGTTCACTTCTTAAAATGACGCAACGCAACTTTGGTTTTGGTTGGAATTGGTGGTGGATTTGACCCTAGGTTATTGGAATATTAGATAGATAATTTTTTTTTTTAAATTGTATTATTTGAGAACTGTAAAAATATGGGAAAATATACATTTTTGCCCTATAAGTTTCATTGACTTTGGTTTCCGTCCTCTTAAGTTTTGAATTTTTATTTTCGTCCTTTAACTTATCAAAAATTATGATTTTCGTCCTCTTAAATTTTGAATTTTTGTTTTCGTCTTTTATCTTACAAAAAATTATGGTTTTCGTCCTCCAACCGCCTATAACCAGTCACACAACCGGTACTACACACGTAAATCATTTTTTTCTATTTTTTAAGCAAAATATTGACGTGGGGGCTATTTAGAGGGAATTAGGTCTTGATGGACAAAATATAGGATTAACCGTAAATTCTCTCTCAAATCAGAACCCTAGTCGATCAAATCCAGGAATGGGGGCTTGAGAGAATTAGGTAAAAAAAGGAACAAAGATCCCCAAATCAAAACATCCAAAAATCTAAATTCTTTTGAGCGCATACTCACTGTACTGAAAGGAAGAGAGATGTCTTCAAGAAATTCGTATGAATCAACGAGTTTCGAGCACAATATTAAGTGTCATTGTGGTTTCGTTGCACAGTTTGTACATCATATTCAAAAAGGAATCCAGACAGAAGATTCTATGGATGTAAGTATTTGACGGTATTTGGGAAGGAAAAAGTGTATTTTGTCAAAACCTAATTCCCTCCAAATACCCCACATTAGTATTTTGTTTAAAAAAGAAAAAAAAATGGATCCACATGTGTATTACCGGTTGTATAACTGGTTATAGGCTATTTGAGAACGAAAACCATAATTTTTGATAAGTTAAAGGACAAAAATAAAAATTCAAAACTTAAGAGGACGAAAACCATAATTTTTGGTAAGTTAAAGGACGAAAACTAAAATTCAAAATTTAAGAGGATGAAAATCAAAGTCAACTAAACTTATAGGACAAAAATGTATATTTTCCCTAAAAATATCAGTAAAAAAGTTGTGTAAGCAACTCCAACCTCGCGCTATGCGTTGGGGTGAAGATGAATTTTACCTCCAACGCAACGCTATAATTTAGCGCCATATGAGAGTTGTGAACAGTGTCGCGCTGATTCTAGCGCGCACTATTCACCCGCACAAATTTTTTTTTAAATAATTTTATTTATGTAATATTTTTAAGTTTAAATTGTAATATTTTTAGGTTTAAATTGTAATTATATAAATTAAATTTATTAAAAATTAAGAAAAATATATGTAGCGCAGAATGTAATACGAACTGTTGGAGATGAATTTCAAATTTTGCGCCACTCTAGCGCGAACTCTGCGCTAGAGTGGCGCAAACGGTTGGAGAAGAGTTGCAGAGGGTCTTGTGAGATTATTTTTACGGAAACAATATTAAGTGACATTATCCATTTATCCAATTAATGCAACTTTAAAAAGACAAAAATTTGTATGGATTTGAATTCACGATGAACTCGGGTTTATCAATTATCACTGTCATGTGTATGTACTATCATTGTTATGTATATTCGCTATCACTGTTATGCATATATACTATTATTGTTAAAAAATTAAATATATTTTAATGACAGTGATATTATATATGAATAACAGTGATAATAATTACACAAAATAGTGATACGAGTTCATGTGAACTCAATTTCACAAGAGACCTACTCAAAAAGCTCACCGCTGTTTTTAGCCACTATTTGAATATAAAATACACAAATAAATACAATCTATACTATCAACTCATATTCTGAAAAAATAAAAAGTGAAATACCTCCATCTATTTAATTTTTTCGACATATATTATTTTTCACTCCAAGTTAGGAATCACGTTAATGATACGATTTCATCTGGAGGACAAATGAAAATTTTCTTTTCAAACTATTGTGATTTATGGGGTCCAAAGTACTAATAAATCTAGGGGTTAGTTTTTTTCTATATTTGCTACATCCAATCTAAATTCATGGATTTAAGATTGTGAAATCTCATGACTGAAATCTTTTCATATTTTCAATCAATGCGATCTAGTTCTTGCATTTTATTTTTATACCTTTTATTTGGAGTTTTTATTGTCTATAATAATATGAGCAACACTTGTGTACAAATTTCTACCGTAGAAATATCCATTTTTGAAAAATTCGCGGATCTAAACCGGGTCGGGCCAGATTTGGACAAAATTCGCGCAACTTGTAGTTCCAGGTTTTTTCGCTCCCAGGTATGTTACAATTTGAGCAAAAACGTGTTACAATTAGGCAAAATCTGTGTTACAAATTCTTAAAAAATAAATTTTTTGTACTATTCAAGTAACTATAAAGAAAGAGTAAGTCTCCCGTGCACCAGTTACACGGTGCAACTCTAGTTCATTTTTAAAAAGTTACAGTTTATTACTGAAAAATGTATCTTTCATAGTTTAACTTTTCAGTAATAAACTGTTTAACTTTTCAGTTATAAACTGTTTAACTTTTTAAAAATGAACTTGAGTTGCACCGTGTAACTGGTGCATACAAGACTAATCCATAAAGAAAATATGTATTTATGCAAGTATAAATATGTGTTACTTAATTTATTTTTTATTCTCTTTGTTAATTTATGTTAATAATATATTTTTTCGCTCTCAGGTATGTTACAATTTGGGCAAAGGCGTGTTACAATTAGGTAAAATCTGTGTTACAAATTCTTAAAAAAATAATTTTTTGTACTTTTC
>JAPKLY010000330.1:5357-70458 GCA_026898435.1 Prunella vulgaris | reverse complement strand
AAAAATAATTTTTTGTACTTTTTAAGTAACTATAAAGAAAATATGTACTTTTGCAAGTATAAATATGTGTTACTTAATTTATTTTTTATTCTCTTTGTTGATTTATGTTAATAATATGTTTTTTCGCTCCCAGATATGTTACAATTTGGGCAAATGCGTGTTACAATTAGGCAAAATCTGTGTTACAAATTCTTAAAAAAATAAATTTTTGTACTTTTCAAGTAACTATAAAGAAAATATGTATTTCTGCAAGTATAAATATGTGTTACTTAATTTATTTTTTATTCTCTTTGTTGATTTATGTTAATAATATGTTATTCATGTATTTAATACATCATTTAATACCTTATATATGTTATATAAAATAATATATATATATATATATATATATATATATATATATATATATTTATAAGAATAAATAAATGTTTGTGCATACAATAACACACATTTGATCTTGAAGTAACACACATTTACTCTAATTGTAACACACATTTGCAGTAACACACATTTACTCTAATTGTAACATACATTTGTAGTAACACACATTTACTCTAATTGTAACACACATTTACTCTAGATGTAACACACATTTGCAGTAACACAAATTTACTCCAATTGTAACATAAATTTGCAGTAATACATATTTACTCTAATTGTAACACATATTTGTTCCTCAATTTGTGTTATTATATGAGCATATATGTGTTACTATACGATAAAATGTATTTTTATTAAGAATAAATATGTGTTACACATACAATGTAACATATACATGTGTTACATTGCATGAAAAATATTTACTTCTACAAAAATAAATGAATTTGTGTAGAAAATAATATTTAATCTGGTTGTAACACACGTTTTGCCTTAAAGTAACATGCTTTTGCCCCAACTGTAACATACCTGGGAGCGAAATCACAAGCTGCACGAATTTTGGAATAAAATACTCAAATTCGACCCGACCCGGTTTAGACCCGCGAATTTTCAAAAATGAATATTTCTACGGATCTTAGATCTGTAAAAATTTGTATACAAGTGTTTGTCTAATAATATTAGTTGTGTTTTGCTACTTGAATGGTGTATTTCACAGATTTTTCTATCTGTTCTGTAAATCTTGTATAATTTACAATTGTGAGACAATTTTTATGTCTCAAAAATGCCTTTATTTCAATAAAGTTTTCAATTTTAAGTGGGTGTATATATTAATTTAAAAAGGGTAATCCAGATATTTTATATTAGAGTAAAATTGTAAAAAAATGAAGCATTTATTTAAAAAAATGTGTGTAAATATCCTACGCCTTAATTTATATTTTATTTTTTCAAAATTGGTTACAAAAATATGTTAGTTCTCAATATATATGAAATTAGAGAAAATTACAGCTAGAACCTTTATTACCCTTCAAAATATTGTTTTTCTCCCAATTACAGGTAAAACCATTTTCCTAAACTAAACCCCCACCGTTCCAGATAATAACTAAAATGACACTCTGTTCACACATCATTTTTAATTTGAATGACACACGTCCATCAATCTCTTCCTATCTATAAATTCTCTCTCAAATTAATTTTCAAATTGGGAGAAAAATCACTGATAATCGGACGGCCTGAATAGAACCTCCCCTGCAATGTGCTTAACGCCGCCGCCGCCGCCTCTGCTTGATCCTCCTCCTTCAACTGGGCGTAGACATTTTCGATCATGTGGTCGGCGAGGTTGTCGTAGATGTTGAGGCTCTCAATATCTCCGAATTTGTTAAGCTCCTCAAATATGTCCTCGTAGAAATTCTTGAAATGCTCCTGAATCTTGGCGGCTTTGATGGGCTGGCCCTTGGTGTCAACGCTAGAAATTACAGGTTTTTTTGTTACTTGGACTGATTCTTAAATAGGGTTTCAAAAGGGTTAAAACCCTTGAAATTACAGGTTTAATTTGGGGCATTTACTGATTTTGTCTGATTAGATATGATTGTTTGGGCTTTTTCCCGATTTTGTCTGATTAGATATTATTTTTTGAGCTTTTTCCCGATTTGTCTGATTTCCCATGCAAGAGAAATCAGGCAAGAGAAGCTATGTTTAAAGGTTAATTCTTAGTTAAGCCATCTTTTAATTATGGTGTGGATTTGAACTAGCTAGATAGGCTCTTGATGTTGGGAACTTTACAGATGTGATCACTTTTATTGTGATTTTTTTTCTGCTTTCTTTTTGTAAAGGGAACACATTACATAATTTTATTTTATTTTTTTACTTTTATTGTAAAGGGAAGAGCTAGTTTTTCTTGCAATTTTTAGTTCATAGTAATTTGAAGAAAAAATGTAATGCAGTACGTGTTTCAATTTTGAAACCGAATAATTGAAGCCTTAATGTTTCTGGTTTTGAAGTTTAGACTGGTTTTTAATAGTCATTCAATACCCTAAAAATAAAATAGATGTTGGTCATTTTCCTCATATTATATATTACCTGCATATATTTTCAAGGTGCATATAGCGGAGAAAATGCATATTTGCTTAAGTTTTCATGTTCCTGTGATTGTAATGAATGAGTCCACAAGTAATGCTAGAAGAAATGTTAAATATTGTGTTTCTCCCCAAATGTTTCAAAAGTAACGAAGAAAGTCTTGTAAGAACAAAGATGATGTACCTGATCTCTCCCCTAATGTTTAAAAATTATTCATGAAGTCTGTAGTACATTTATAACACGTTTAGTACATTCATAACACCGTTAGTATAATATAAAATTTTATGGTACAAAAGTTTATAGTAATCAATACTAGAGTACACTACGAATCACTTTTGTATAGTCTATTATTCAATAATGTACATGTGTCTACCCAGAATTTGGCCGGCCAAAAAATTCAAAATATTCATAGTAATAACTATGGTACAATAATTAGTTCAATGGTACACAATCATATTGTATAATTATTCACCGGGATTAAGTAATTATGAGATTTGACATCTATAGTATAATTTCTGACATGAACAATACCCAACTTGACAGCTACAGTACCTGATTTGACAGCTACAGTATTTGATTTGACATAACATCACATCACTTGTACACATCCATCATTTGTAGTACAAATATATATATATATATATATATATACTATATTACAATACTATACTCAACAGTACACACGTAATAGCTATCAAATACAGCTAACACAAGTAATAGTCTGCGCTCTCCAACGCTTTCCTGCGCATGTGTTGTCCAATCATCAATAAATGCAGATTCTAGATGAAAAAGGCTATATTTTGACTCTAGTTGTAATGTATTAGATATAGTCATATAGGTGTCTTTAGTTGTAGTATTACTTTTTTTTTGAGATAATATTACTATATATTTTGGCCTTAGTAGTAAGTGACCCATGAAATTAAGAGCAAACATCTGTTTAGGGAGTGACTGCAACGCCAATAACTCTGTCACTAAGTGAGATGGGTCCCATCAGTCTGTGTTCATAGGAGAGTCATATTGGGGACAATGATGTATTGATTCAGAATTTGGGAAATTCTTCGAGGGAAGAAGTAGAATCAAATATGGAAGAGTGGTTCAAATATTGGTTTGAATGGTGTAGACCATGGACAATGCTGGATGTTTGCACCCGCCGAAAAATTTGGACTCCGTTGGATTGGAGTGCCTCTTCATGCTTGGAACAAGAGATTTTTCTCACTTGCTAGCTCAAAGATTGGATCTTTTGTCAAAATGGATTTGAATACTGAAAGTAGGAGAATATTAGAGTTTGCTAGGATTCTGATATCGGTCCCATTCTCCAATGAAGTGAATGTAAATTTTAAGGTAATGATTGACGGTCACCCCTTCAAGATTAAGATTGTGGAAGAATATCCAACCCCACCGGTGATGCCGTTCGTTCGTACTTCAGAGTGTTCTGACGATAAATCCTGGTTAAGCGACTCTTTAGCCTCAATCTTGGATGGTCCGAAGGAGGCGACTATTCATGGTGGAAGCGACGGTTCCGACTCAGAGTCCGGCGAGTGGGTGGTGCAACTCCACTTCATGGCTCATCTCCCAAGAAAGCAATTAATGAAATGGTCACGGGGAACAGGTTCCAAGCTCTCGGGAAATCCTATAGCCTCGAAAATGCGGTAGAAGGAAATGATTATGCTTGCGGACTTAATCAACTCACGTCCTGATAATGCCCCACGCGCGAGAATGTTCCGGGCAAATGAAGAGGAAGTTTTGGATCAAGAAGGTTTTAAGCCCGCAGATTCTTCTCCAACTGTTGGCCAAAAATCAGCATACAAGCCCAAGTCACATTTGGGGTCATGCACGCCTAATTCACTCCAGGAGCCCGACCCAAATATTGTTCCATTTAATCCTCAACAGTCAACGGGCTTCTCTTCGGAATTAAATCAGCGGTTAAGCCCAACCCATGAGATTGATCAGAATTCATTGCAGGAACCAATACCATTTTCAAAATCTAAGGACGCAGAACACATCAACGAATCTGTGCCGCTACATCCCATTTCTGATGGAAATAGAAAGATAAACCCCCCAAATCTATTTTTCTTTAAATTCCGATCATCAGGTGGGCGTAGAGATTGAAGGTCAGAAAAGAACCAAATAGTGGAGGAGAAAAAATGAAGGTCCGTCAAAGAGAGCTAAGAAGAAAGCGGAAAAGAAACAATTGGGGGCATTCCTTGCAGACATTATCTCCTCAGAAGATAGAAGAATCGCGGAAAAACAATGTAAGACTCCTTCTCTTTTTGGCAAGTCTTCAAATCAGATTGAGAAGGTTTGTAAGAGTCCAGAAAAAATTTGGGAAGTGGGGAAAATTATGGGTCTCTTGTATCCAGGTAATGATTGTTTAATTTTAGAGGCTAATGAAAAGAGGGATGGTAAAATTTTAGAAATTCCCTCTGACTTGGTGGATATTAGGGTTATTAATCAATGAAGATCCTCAGTTATAACATTAGGGGCTTGGGGTGTAGGGCGAAATGTAAGGAAATCAGTGAAATAATAAGGAAGCAGAAAATTGAGTTTGTATGTATCCCAGAAACCAAGAAAGAAGTCATCGATAATTTCACTATCACTTCTATGTTGGGATTAGGAAACTGTGGGTGGACTTATAGGGAATCAGATGGAAGGTCAGGGGGTATTCTTTCACTTTGGAAAGCAGATATTTTCTTAGCTCGTAGCTGTTGGCATATGAGAGGTGCTGTTGTGGTTAATGGATTATGGGGAGAGGATAAAATTGAATGTTGTTTGGTGAATATCTATGCCCCGTGCCCACTCTCGGAGAGAATTGAATTCTGGGATAGGATCCAAAATATGCTGGAACAGAATCCTTCGTGTAGTATTTGTGTGATAGGAGATTTCAACTCAATTAGACGTCCCTCGGAAAGGTCTGGCAACAACTCTTCTTCTTTTAATAGAAGAGACATCACTGCTTTTGATGATTTTATTAGGACAGCAGGTCTTATCGACTTACCTCTGCACGGTCGTTTCTATACTTGGTATAAACCCGATGGATTTTGCAAAAGTCGCATTGATAGAGCTCTTATTAATCCCAGTTGGCTTCTCAACTGGCCAAATTCATATCTTAAAGCTCTGAGTCGTTCACTTTCAGATCACTGTCCTATTATTCTAGAGATCAATGTTAAGGATTGGGGGCCGAAACCCTTTCGCTTCATCAATGCCTGGAGAAGACACCATGAATTTCGAGACTTTATTTCTGAAAAGTGGAAAAGTTATCATGTTGACGGATGGGGGAGTTTCATTATCAAGGAAAATTCAAGAAATTGAAGGCGGATTTAAAAATTTGGAATAAGACAACTTTTGGCTCGATAGAAACCAGAATTGCGAATAGAAGAGAGGAAATTCACAAACTAGATATTCTTGATGAAGCCTTTGGGCTAGAGAGTTGGAAATGATGAAGAGAAACGAAAAGAGGGCTCTGTTGTTCCGCGATCTGAAAGCCAAGGATAGCATTCTACTCCAGAAATCCAGAATTAGATGGATCAAAGACGGCGATGCAAACTCTAAGTTCTTCCACAAGTTCATAAATAAGAGAAGGAAACGTAATGAAATCTCGGGGATTTTTGTAAATGGTGAATGGAAAGAAGAAGTGGATGCAGTCAAAAAAGGGATTAATGATTTCTTCCGAAAGCACTACAATTCGGTGGAGAGGTCGAGACCTAGTCTAGACCTGAATTTTTGCGAAAAGAAGATTTCAGAGAATGAAAATAAGATGCTAATTTCTGAGTTTTCTTTAGAAGAAGTAAAGGAAGCAATTGATGCTTCTGACGGATCAAAAAGTCCCGGTCCAGATGGATTCAATTTCGGTTTTCTCAAAGACTTCTGAGATCTCTATAAGGATGATTTAATGAAGATGTTGAAGGAATTTCATTCTTATGGGAAATTGGTTCGTGGCCTTAACCCGACTTTTATTGTTCTCATTCCAAAGAAAGAAGAAGTTGTGGATCTCTCAGATTATAGACCTATTTCGCTTGTGGGGGGTGTTTACAAAATCATCTCAAAAATCCTTTCCATCAGATTATGTAAGGTGTTGGGAAGCATTATCTCTGACCAGCAAAGTGCCTTTATCAAGGGGAGACAGATCCTCGATAACATGGTGATTCTCAATGAGGTAATAGAAGATGTTAAAGTCAGAAAAAGTGAATGCCTCCTGTACAAGATTGACTTTGCCAAAGCCTATGATTCAGTGGAATGGAGCTACCTTCAAAATTTGATGTTTCTTTTTAACTTTCACGAGAAATGGATTGGATGGGTCATGGAGTGCATTTCAACTGCCCGTGCATCAGTTCTTATTAATAGAAGTCCATCAGAGGTATTTCAATTGAAGAGAGGATTAAAACAAGGAGACCCTTTATCTCCTTTCTTATTTCTTATAGCTGCTGAAGGACTTAGCATTATGGTCAAGAAGGCGATTCAACAAAATTTGTTCTCTCCTGTGGAGATTGGTAGGAACTCTATACCTATCTCACATCTCCAATTTGCGGACGACACCATTTTTATAGGCAAAGCTTCTTTGGAGAATGTCAACTTCATGAGATACTTTTTTATAAACTTGGAAATCGCCTCTGGCTTGAAGGTGAATAGGGATAAATGCAGTATTTTCGGAATAAATATTGACGATGCTCGTATGGACAGATTTGCGACTTGCCTTGGATGCAAAATATGAAGGATGCCTTTCTCCTATCTTGGAGTTAAAGTGGGAAGCACTCATAGACTTGTAGCAGAATGGGATTATGTGGTCCAAAAGGTAAAAAATCGACTGTGAAAGTGGGAGGGCTTGAATCTATCCATTGGAGGTAGAGTGACTCTAATTAACGCGGTCCTTTCATCTATTCCAGTTTATTACTTCTCCACCTATCAAGCTCCTAAAAAAATCCTGCGTGAAATAGAGAAAATTCAAAGGCATTTTTTATGGGGGGGTGATGAGAGTGTGAGAAAAATTTCATGGATCAAATGGAGCACAATTTGCAAATCCAAAGCAACAGGGGGTCTTCGGGTAAAAAATCTAGAATGTTCTAATAAAGCTCTTTTGGGGAAGTGGGTTTGGAGATTTTTTCATGAGAGGGGGAGTTTATGGGTAAGAGTGATTGAGTCGAGATGGGGCCTTTCTTGGGGTATGAGTAATGAAAGAGTGAGAAAACCGTTGGTGGGGGGAAATCTTGAAAGCAGTGGGGGGAGGGATAGAGGGCTGGTTTTTCTCGGGCGTGGTCAAGGATATAGGAGACATGAAGAATACTTACTTTTGGGAGGATGCGTGGGCGGGGGATTTTCCATTAAAATCAGTTTTTGCTAGATTGTTTAACTTGTGTCGAGATAAATTTGTTAGAGTGAGTGATATGGGGGGTTGGAATGAGGGGAAGTGGAATTGGGTATGACAATGGAGGCGTGATTTGTTTGACCGTGAGAATCCTATTTTTTGCACATTTGTTGATTTATTAAACAGGTACCCTTTAAAGCTTGGAGTGGAGGATCGATGGAGATGGAAATGGGCTGCAAATGGAATTTACTCTACAAAATCAGCATACGAACATCTTCTAAAAGCCTTAGATCCAAATGAAGACAGTGAGAAGGAAAAATTCAAGAAGGTGTGGAACAATCTCATACCATCAAAGGTTCAAATCCATGCTTGGAGAGTGTTATGGGAACGTATTCCGACGTCCACAAAATTATTTAGCAGAAGAGCACTCCCAAACCATGCTAATCGTTAGTGTGTTTTTTGTGGGAATCACGATGAAACTGTAAGACATGTTCTATTCGAATGCTCCTTTTCTTATAACTTTTGGATGGAATGTGTTAAGTGGCTCGGTTTTGAAATGGTGTTACCTTCTAATCCGGAGAGTAGTTTACTCCTTTTTAGTAAACTCCTCAAAGGAAAAGAGGGACGACATCTTACTATTTGCATCTGGGAATGTGCCTTATGGATTTTGTGGAAATTGAGGAATTCGATTATCTTCCGGAATGAAAGAAAACAGTTGAACCTATTGCTGGCTGAACTAAAATCACGGGTATGGAGTTGGATATCTGCACATCAAAAGTATAGGTCATCTATCACCTATTCAGACTGGGAGTTAGATCCTAAAATATCATTGTAATAGTCTTGAGGTTTATTCTTGTACTAAGAGTTTTCCTGTTTTTTAACATGAATTGTAAGCTATTACCTAATATTATTAGGTGAACTTTTGTATAAGTTTATGGGTATTTCTTATACCCGATGAAATGGAATTTTTGCCGATAAAAAAAAAAAACAACATCCAAGCATGCTAATGACATTGGCAGTCCTTCTGGTTACAACAAGTCGTCTTTTAGATGGGTGATTTTGAAATACGTACACATAAATAATTATCTTTTTTAAATAAATTAAATGAATTTATAAATACTTAAATTTGAATTATGTTTAAAATGCAAAATTTTGCGTATTCAAAATACATTGACCACCTAAAATTCACTCACCACAAGTACTAATTTTACTCACCCACACAGTGGTATATCTTTATATAGATAGCCTTACCTTCAGTTCAAAAATATCCATTTAAAAAAAATCCTTCTTCCTATTTTGCAACATCCTACCTAGCAGCATCAAATCTCACACAAAAAAATAGATCGTTATTTGTTGTTAGTGAGTGATTACAACCGGAGAAATATCATAACATTACTACAAAGTGTACAATTATTTAATCTTTTGTAAAAGATAGATTGCATTATGTAAGTAGAAATAGTATGCTTAGGGTATGTTTGGTTCGTAAGATAAAAGTATCTATCCGTTAAAAACATGCATGTTTAATACGGAAAGATACTTTTATCTTACGAACCAAACATACCCTTAGTGAACCATAATCATATTATGGACGTAAATATTATACAAATTATATGTACTTTTTTATAGTATAGTGTATATATTTATTTTTGCACAAAAATTTATATAGAATATTATACGGTTAGACACAATACATAGGATCTCTCCTACAACTGTCCAAGAGAAAAGAAACATCAAAGTTGGACTTAATTGTTAGAGCAAATGTACTTTAATATCAAATAAAATATTGTTATTACCTGATTAAATTCTTATGTGGCTGAGATCAGGATAACAAATAAGTATAATAATACTTGAAAAATCATGCAGAAAATGTAAATAACACAGAGATTTTCCTAGGTCTTGAGTGTAGTCTTTGTATTAAACAAATTCGTGGATACTTACAATGATGACCCTAAAACCATATTTATAGACGATCCTAAATACAGTGTGTGCGTCTATTATGCTCTATTGGTCAACTAGTCCATTACAAAGTTATTACAGGAAGTATTCCCACCATAACTGGTAGTTTCCTTGTGGACATTGAATGATATTAATTATATGTCCTAAACTGTGCATAATTGCTATAATTCCTCTGTAAGAGTTGACCAAGATCTTGCCCGTGCCCGTATGTGTTCAATTTGCTCGTGTCCGTTGGTGCTCAGCTTGCTCGTGCCCGTAGGTGCTCGACTTGGTCGTGTTCGCGAATCTTGATCTTGCTCATGCTTGTATACATGTGATTTGTTTGTGCTCGCATTCCAAACTCTCTTGTATTAAGTTTGGGCCTCGTCCCATTATTGATGGGCTGAGGTCCATACTTAAAAATATTCGTACCACAACATATATATTCATTTATTTTTATAGAATAAATATTTTTTATGTAATATAAAAAGTAAAATATGTGTTACTATAAGAATAAATATTAAATTTTCATAAATATTACATTTTTATAGAAATAATTATTATTCATATAATAAAAAATTAAATTAGTAAAAAATGTGTTATTATATGAAACAATATTACCTAAATTTAAATGGATGATGAATAATAAATTAAGAAACATATATCTGTTCTTATAAAAATACATATTGTTCTTAAAGTAACACGTATTTGCCCATATAGTAACACAAATTGGGAAACAAATTTGTGTTACTGTACATACAAATATTTATTTATCATTAGAAAAATATATATTGTCCTTATAGTAACACATGTTAGGTATTAAAAGATGTATTATTACATTAACAACATATTATCAGCAAAAAGAATAAGAATGAATTAAGAAATATGTATTTCCATGGGTGTGCAAACGATTTGAACCGCCGGTTTCGGTTTGGTACAACTGGTTTCGGTTTTCAAAAAAGTAGAATCGAAACATACAGTTTTTTGAATCGGTGGTTCTGGTTAGAAACTGTCTATTTTTTTATTTTTATATATTTAATTATAATTTTGACAAATATGATTTACAATTTTAAATAGTTGTGATCCTTTTGATTAAATTTAAAATTTACAAAGTTATAACTTATAAAATACAAAATTTAAATAACACAAGTACATGTTGAATTAAAATTAAATTTTATTGATAGAATTCTTGCACTTAACATTATACTCCATCCATCCCACTATATGTTGCTAATTTTTTTATTTTCGTATGTCCCTCTATATGTTTATCATTTGCTTTTTACCTTTTCTGAAAACTATTATTCACTTTTTTATTATTATTTTCATTACTTTTTACACTATTCCTATTACTTTTATAAATACAAATTATAAGTAACAAACCACTGAAAACTATAGTAATAGTACAATATTAAGTTACTAGCACTATAAATTTCAATTTTATATGTTGAATAGCATATTAAGTGAATAGCACTTGCTTAATATTTGAAAATTTGAAAATTTTGAAAAAGCAAGTGCTAGTAACTTAATTTGCTTCTATCTGAATCTCGAGTTTCTTAATTTAAAATTTCAGAACTATAATGAGGATCTTATTTGTTGTCTATATTTATTTTGACAAAAAATTGAAAAAATAATAATCTACAATATATGGGTGGTATAGTTTCGTAATAACAATATTAATTTATAAAAAACAATTAATGATATGAATTATTTTCAAAGTAAAAATATAATTTATTAGTGGATGTTTAATTGGTTTGGATTTTGAATATAACACACAAGCTTTGTAAAGAAATCAAACTTACAATATATATATTACAGTTGGAATTTATTTAGATTAAACACGAAATAAAAATATACATAGAGATAACAAGCTCTTGTCCTGTGTAATATGAGCTATCTATCTGAAATATATAAGTGATTCAGAAAAAAATTATTTGTAGCGGCTAAGGTAAGGGAGAGTGATAAATTAATAAAAGATTGGACCCAAGCTTGATACAAAATCCTAGGCTGCTTCGTCTATCATCAAGATCGACCGCAGTGTTAGCATCTGTAAAATCTTGAAGACGGTACTCGATGACTGGAATGAAAAGTTTAACATATATGTATTTTACTTATATATTTTTATAAAAATTTTACTGCCGCTATCCAAAGAAGTATATTAGAGTAAACTTTGTCATAATACAATAGCTCGCAAACCACACGAGAGAGATAATCGATTTACCTTAGAATTTGAGAGATTGGTTTTATCCTAAAATAAAATGTTATTCCTTAGTTTTTTGCAAAAAAAAAAAATCTAGGGAGAGAGTCTTGCGTGAAACTGTCCGACGAATCTCATACATGAAACATAATTATATTTAGTCAATTGTCCAACTAGTAACATCTGCGACTGAAGGGATTCTATACTAATGGGAGAGATCTCTCAAAATAGACACATTTGATACTAATGTGACAATTGGCTAAACAGATATTCCTCTCAGCGGATGAGATCCGTGAGACTATCCCACACAAAACTCTCTCCCTAAATTTTATTTCAAATAATTAAGGAGCAACATTTTATTTTAGGATAAAAGAAATCTATTAAATTCTAAGGTAAATTCGATTACTTCTCTCGTGTCGTTTGTGGGCTATTTTATGATGACAAAGTTTACTTTAATATGACTCTTTGAATAGAAATTGTAAATTTCCTATATGAAATAATAATTCAAATACAAATATATCAAACTTAAACTCCGATAGCATTTGCAAACTTCTTTCTTATGATTGAATACCTGGGAGACGGATAGCAAATGAAGTTACTTTATAAACCACCAATTTAACATCAGAATAATAAAATAATAATTTTTAAAAATTTATATTCTTCTCAACCATCAATTTTTTTTTAAACGTTTCACCATCATATGGGAAACAAATGAAAGCCATCAAACAAAAATCACATGTATCACTTTACAAATTTTAGAATAATTGTAGAAATAACAACCCACATTAATATCAAATCTAAGTCAATAATCATCGATTGATAAATTTTTCGAGTTATTTTGATTCAAAGAGTTTGAAATTTGTCATCCCAATACATAATTGAATAAATCAACAATTTGAGATTATCAATACCAAAATTATATTGAAGAAATGCGTATCGATCTACAAATCACCAATAATTTTGATAATAACATCATTCACACTTTATAAAAAGATTATGATCTAGTAAAACTTCTATAGAATATAAGAATATATTCACATCTACCTGAGCCTCAATGGCGGGAGGCAAGGGCATCAGAAATATCTTGCTGGAGGTGGGGACGCATGTCAACCCTAGGAATTTGGCAATACTTATATACCCTAAAAACATCCAAAGAAATACTTAAGCACATTATAAAATTGTAGCATGAATTTGGCTTTTATAGATAGGTCATTGACTCGACCTACCAATTTTTATCATACACGTCTATTGTACCATATATCAATCTCCACATGGCAATTTGACATGTGCTCATGTATCATTCATACACGTTTATAATACCATACATCAATCTCCACGTGGAAATTTGACACGTGTTCATGAATCATTTGTACACGCTTATAATACCATACACCAATCTCCACGTGACAATTTGACACGTGCTAATTTATTATTCATACACGCTTATAATACCATGCACCAATCTCCAAATGGCATTTAAATTGAATTGTGATCTCATAATGTCCACAAATCTCAACAATGAGTGCAATATTATAATTTTTACTTGACGCTTCGACACTGCTTGTATATCATCCTTACTCACCTACAATATCATATAATAATTTTTATGTGTTACATTGATATATGCTCATCGACAATATCATATTTTTATCTTCACTTGACACTTGGAATGTATTCTTTTTGAATTAAAAGTAATTTATAAAAATCAAAATTTAAAATTTATGGAGTTTTTAACTCATTATAAATAGTGAGTTGGATGCGTAATTGCTTTTTTTTTTTTGAGTAATATGATAATAGTTGTATAGGGTTGTGGTGGTGATGATTTTTTAAAATAAAATTTTCAAATTAGAATTGATTTAAAATTTTCAAAATCCAAATTCTTCTGGTGTTTAAAACTTAAAAATAATACATGCTTATAATTATACTATAAAAATATGAAATCATATTAATACAATAGAATCTTTATGCACTATTTTCATTTTTCACTAATTTTCAGGCACCATGTCCATTTCAATTTTTTTCTCCCAATTCAATAGATTTCCCCCCCCCCCCCCCTTTCTTCAATTCTTCAAATAATAAAGAACATGAGTAAATGAGTTTTTCTGAAAATCTTGTATTTCTAAAAGAATTAAACTTGACTTTGAATTGAGAAAATTAATTTTTCTATAAATCTTTCATTAAAAAATATTAAGTCAAACTTAGCAAATAGAGTCACTCTCTTGCAAAATATATTAATAACATTAAACCAATATCATTATATTTATTTAATGATATCATTGCACTGCTCTTATGTTTTAATACTCATAACATTTTGCATTGTGATATTAGTTTATAAGTACAATTGCATCACTAAAATAAATATTTTGATATCAACTAAATAAATAATAATTATTCATAACTGACTATTTTTAACAATTCCCTCGTAAATTTAAGGGGGTCACAACTCAAACCCCCAAATAAATTTTTTTAAATAATATACTTTGCTAACATATGTCATCCTATTCCAATCATACCATTCCCCCCAATTTATTCCAATTATACCATTTTTCCTCAAGGAAAAGAAAAACTCTAACATTTTTTTATTCTTGAATTTGATGAATTAAGTAAATAAATTTGTGTTATTTTGTCTTGGTTTTCTTTAAATTTATGTATCAATATATAATTTTTTTTTTATGATGAAGCATTATGAAGGCGACTAGTGCCTTATCAGCATTTCAACAAATTTCTCCAGAATTTTGTTGACATAAATTTTCTCCAGAATTTTGTTGGCACCTATATATGTATATTCTTGTAAAAGGGTGGAAAGATGTCTAGCACATAGTCTTTCACTCTGTTAACTAGTCTTTTTTTTTTTTTAAGATAATTTTTCACTGGCTAATTCTCAATTCTTATTACAGCTTCCTTTGTAAACTACTCAGTTAAAACAGAAAAATTTACTTAGAATTTGTGTGTGTATATATATATATATTTGTGTGTGTATATTCTTCTGTCTGGATATCGAGTTTCTCAAATTAAATTTTCAAAATCAGAACAAAAATCTTTTTTGTTGTGTATATTAGTTTTGACGAAAAATTGAAAAAATAATGATCTATAACGTATGTGTGGTATAGTTTCGTAATAACAGTATTAATTATAGAAAAAATGATAGAAACTATTTTCAGAGTGAAATATAAATTACAAGTGGGTGCTTAATTGGCTTGAATTTTGACTCAACTTTGATATATATATATATATATATATTTTGCACACAAGCTTTGTAAAAAATCAATATTGGATTTCTTTAAATGTTGAAAAAAATTCAATGAAAATAAATATATGGTAACTATTGTTGTTAATTAAAAAAAAAATGCAAATAATATTAATTTTCTTTCCAAATAAGGTAATTATTATCTTATTGTATTATATTTTTCTGCCTTGGTCTTTTATGCACCAAGTGCGCCGTGCAACTCAAATTCATTTTTAAAAAGTTATACAAAATTGTTGATATGCGGACTAAATTGAACTATTCCAGGAGAATTAACATAATTAATAGCTCAAGGCTAGGCAGTTTTCCCAGTAGCTCGCCTCAGGTGATCAAGAGCCACGTCACCATCTTTTGACCAGTCAACACAATTGAGAAAGAGAGCTCTCTATGAAGCTCGCAAGTAGCTCACCAGGTAGCTCGCCCAGTAGCTCGTTGGAAGCCAGAAGCAAGGGACTAGTCCTACTACAAACATCACCTCCTAAAGCAACCCAAGACAAATGAGCTCGCACAGTTCGGAGCAAACCAATGGCTATGCAAGAAGCTAATAGTGAAGTAGTAAGTCATAACAGTGTAATTAGGACATAATAGTGGGCATGATAACAAGTGTTAGGGACATTTGTCAGTATATTAAGCCAAGAAAGCTTATTAAGTGCCACCTCACCACATGCAAAACTATAAATAGGCCAATTTTCTTTCTCCGAGTTCATAATATACACAAGAGCACCTCTCTCAACTTTCTCTCTCTACAAAAACACTCCGTTCGCACACTCCGTTCAAACATAACTTCACTCCGTTCCAAGACCATGTTTGTGCCATTAGCAAGTCCCCAAGCTATGATCGGGACACTGAAGATGATGGTATCAAGCACATGTTCGCACTCAATCTCCAGAAGTTGAATTGACAGATTTATTGTACAAACGTGTGTCAGACACCGAAGATGATGGTGTCATGAGAGAACTTCTGGTTAATTTCCATGTTAACTCCAGGAAACAAAGACAGCGAAGAGATGCTCCAGTGGTAGAGGAAGGAAAACAATAACTTTTAAATAGATTAGCCAATGGTTCGCATCAGAAATGTTGATAGCAACCTCTGTAAAGATTACTGTTCAATAAAGGTGTACTTTTTTCAGGAAATTATATGTTCAAGCTCAAAATATGCAGATGGCACAAGTCCCGAAACATTATTGTTAAAACTCGAGGCAAAGGTCGTTAAAGCGCCCAGGTTCATTAAAGTGTCCTACTAAAGGATCACTAAGAACCCCCTGCCCAGTGTTAGAAAAATTCTCAAAAGACAATTTTAAGTGTCTAAGGCAAGGTTTTTAAAACCCAATCACCCAAGAGAACAATAAAAGTACGATTCGCAGTCCTAAGTGACATAAGACGAACAATTCGCAGTTTTAAGTAACATAAGACGAACAAACACGTACTAAATTTAAAAGCGGGCTATTAAAAGGCAATAACGTGCAGTAAATAAATAAAGCCAAATAGAACAGAGAAAACTACACTTTATTTAAAAATACTTAGAAAAATTCTAAGTATGAGAACATGTGTTGGTTACAAAAAGCCAACCAACTGGCTATCTTTCGAAAAGGGCAAGAAAAAACCCATAATGGGTGAACTACTAGCTATCACAAAAACTAAGCTAAGACAAAAGAAAGACAAAAACCCTAAGTCTAGGGAGCGTCATCAGCAGCAGCAGTAGTGGTTGCGGGGAGCTCTGAGGCAGAGGGAACATCGGCAGTGGGGGCGATCTCGATATGGACCTCAGCGATGACCCTCCAGCAAGGGGGGAAAGTGTTGGCATCTCCGTGATGTTCTCTAACCCGATGGTATCCAACCCACTGGTGTCGACCATAATGCCACCTACCAGGTCGCCCACCTGCTCCTCCTTGAGTGGGGTCCGCTGCTCTTCACCATCAGCTGGAAACTCACCGAGTTGACGACCTTAATATAGTTAGGAACGAAGTCCAAGTCGATCCCCAACCTCACAAGGTCGCTGATGCCCACCACATTACCCGGAGGGATAACGGCTGCACACACACATTCTTTAAACTCTTTCACGAGCATCTGCCATACATCGGCCTTTTTATCCACGGCCCAACGATAGGCACGTAGGATCTCAACATAGCACAGGATGTAGCCAAGGTCCGATGAAATGGAAACATCTAAGAGGCTCTGGAGTTTGGCAATACGATTGGCAGCCGTGCATAGCTCGCCCCTCATTCGGGAGCATTCAGCCCGAGCCTCCTTATTCGTATACCGCTCCAGGGCGAGCTCCTTGGTCTTTAGGGTGAGCTCTTCATCCTTGGCTTTCAGGGCCGCCTCAAAGTCTTCTCTTTGGCGGGCAAAGTCGGCCTGGAGCCCTTCAAACTTGTTAAGAGCATCTTGCTCAGTCGCCAACGATGCCCTGACTTTCTCCTCTGTAATCACTGCGGTCTTTTCGGCTTTCTTTCTCTCGTCACCCAGCTTGTTGATGAGACCCTTGGTCTCGTAGCGAGCCTTGTCAGCTACGGAGATCTCATCGGCAACCTTCTGAGCAGCAAGAAGGGCCCCACAAGCATAGTTCATGGCTAGCCGAGCACAGTCTGCTGGCTTCTGCCTCTCGATCATTGCCAGCTGAGAAGTAGAACAATATCTGGGCACCTCTACAAAAGTGCACCAGGCTAACCCATTCAGTAGATTGCGCAGGGTGGTAAGCGGCTTGGAACGAGCGACATTGTGCAAAATATCAACCCTCTCGGGGTACAAAGCTGGAGCATATCTATAAGAATTGACACAAGAAACACTTAGAGAAATATTTCCAAAAAAGAGTTTGAAAGATGAAGAGGTGTACTCAGGAAGGTGTCCCTACCCAACTCGAGCCGCGTCCTAGCCCAAAATGGTGTCATCCACCTTCTATACTCCAAACGGAAGTGGGGAAACCGCAAGGGGTGGAGTTTGGGCAGTGGATAAGGGAGCAACTGAATGAACGGAACCACCTTGGCCTGAACCTGAACCACCTCGCCCACCTCGCTCAGAATCCAACTCCTGGGTGGCGACTATCGCCTTCTTATGGACCTGCATATCTCGGTCCGCGATAGAAAGTCCCATCATTTCTCTTTAAACGACCACCAGAGGGGGAGAAGGAGGAGGTGCAGCAAGCTCAGATGCCCTCTTGCTCGTGTCTCGGGGGAAGGAGCCTTGGTTGATGTTTTTACCGGAGCCTTGGGAGGCGCTTTTTTCTGAGTACCGGAACCCCCGGCCTTATCCTTCGTAGGGGAAAGCTCGGCGAGCTCAGCTTATTTTTAGTCGCCAGAGCAGCGGTGGAAGGCGAACCCTTTTTACTGGGATGATCGGGTGCCATCCTGAGCTTCTGAACTAGAGTATAATAGGCTTGAGGGATCTCGAAGGGAGGAATAGCAACCGTAACATCATGATCTGCACAAGTTCAAGAAGATAAACGAAGTTAGACAATAACAAAATGATGGCAAGCTAGGCGAGCTATGCGAACTAAGCGAGCTATAACAAGATAGATACCTGGATGATCTGGAGCTCGTAAAATAAGATGATGTGGCGATGTGAGTACCAGAGCAGCTCGCCGACAATGTAGCTTGCTCAGATGCTCAACGTCCCGATCCTTGCGATTCCTCAAACAACACACTGTACGCACGTAGTCGAAGGCTTCGCAGACCTTGGAATTAGTGTGACCAAACCTTTGGTGGTTCGGACCTGCAAGAAAAAGAAGATTAGATTAGTAAATCTAAAGTAACCCACACAGACCGAAATGATCCACCTACTGCTAGCCTCTCCGTATTTTTCGGGGGATAAAATTACCCCTCTAGTCCGGTATAGTTTGTGGAAGCTTGCCAATCTCTTCCAATGAAGAAGAACTGCTCCTTCCAATCACGAATCTTGTTAGGAAGGCTTTCCAAAAACTTTTCACCTGGTCGGGGCCTCCAAATAGTAGTACCCTTTGCCTTCGGTCGGTTACTTTGTGACGCTGAAGACATAATTGATTTTGGCTGAGGTCAAACGGTTCCTATACCCCTCTAGTGTGAAGATTGTCAAAATAGCTAGCAAACTACTCCAAGCGTTAGGGGAAAGATGCGTAATGACCAGGTTCATATCCAGAAGAAACTGACCGATTATTGGGTGCATGGGCAATGTAAGCCCGACATCCAAAGTATGAACATTTATTGCGGTAAGGCCGGGCGGAAGCAAATCAGCTCACTCTGTCGGTCCGGGGGCATACAAGTGAATGTCCAAGGGGATCCGGAACCTTTGGCGAAGAGTGAGGAGCATGAATTCCGAGATCACACTTTGAACTTTATTCGCCTTGAAGTCAGACTTCCCCTTTGCTTCCCTAATAGTTCACTCAGGCGTAGGGAAGCTCGTCTGATACCTCTCCATGTACTCATCCCAGTTCAACTCATGTTAGACAGCAGTGGGAATGTTATGCTCCGGGACTTGGGGCGTTGGGAAATTGATCGATTGGAGGTATTCCAATGTGACCTCTTCCTCCTCGGACTCTTCTTCGAGTTCGCGCACCAGTTCGCCCGAGAGACCTTCAGAATCGGCGACCTCTTCTCTACCTTCGTCGCCGAGCTCACCACCCTGCTCACGCACCATCTCGCCCAAGGGCTCACTAGACTCGGCGACCTCCTCTCCATCAGCTTGCCAAAATCGTCGCCGGAGTTGGTAGCCCTATCCTCCAGATCATATCGGACCTTGCCAAATAGCTCGCCTGACACTTGACGAGCTACTGAGGTCGCCTCAGAGCTTGACCCTATTACTATTGGAGTTAATTGGGGTATCAAAATGTTCGATAATCGAAAAAATTGAAGATCCACCGAAAATTATAAAGGTCCACCGGAAATTATGGTGTTGGCCAAGAAATTCTCAAAAACTCATAAAAAAGCAAGAAATTGAAGAAACTAAAGAAAAGTGTTACTACCTTGGTGAAACGATCAGAAATTGAACAATGCTGAAGATTAATCACCGAAAATCTCTTGGTTTGCTCTGGGAATCCTGAGAATCGAAAATGTGAAATGAATTTGATCTCTCTTATTTATAGCAGGAAGACAAGCGAGGTGTGATTTCCAGAGAGTTGGAGGACCTATTTACAAAATTTTGGAAGTTTAGTAATAATGGGCGCGAGAATTAAGATACGAAAAGACGTGGGTGGCGCCTTGAATTCTAAGCCACGTCAGTTCAACCGCCGCCCTAAGACAGCTTGTCAGGAACCTCGGCATCAGATGAAAAGTAGTTCGTCATCACTAGAGCTTGCTCACAAAGGTAAAATAGCTCGCCCACACATTAGAAGAACCGTGATGTGGACGAGCTGGGCGGGCAAATGTTGATAGGTGAACTAAAGTGAACTATTCCAGGAGAATTAACATAATTAATAGCTTAAGGCTAGGCAGTTCGCCCTGTAGCTCGCCTCAGGTGATCAAGAGCCACGTCACCATCTTTTGATCAGTCAACACAATGGAGAAAGAGAACTCGCTAGGAAGCTCGCTGGAAGCCAGAAGCAAGGGACCAGTCCTACTACAAACATCACCTCCTAAAGCAACCCAAGATAAAAGAGCTCGCTAAGGAGCTCGCCCAGCCCGGAGTAAAACCAGTGGCTATGCAAGAAGCTAATAGTGATGTAGTAAGTTATAACAATGTAATTAGGACATAATAGTGGGCATGATGACAAGTGTTAGGGACACTTGTCAGTAATATAAGCTAAGAAAGCTTATTAAGTGCCTCCTCACCACATGCAAAACTATAAATAGGTCTCTTGTACCCATTTTCTCTCTCCAAGTTCATGATATACACAAGAGCACTTCTCTCTGCTTTCTCTCTCTACAAAAACATTCCTAAATTCATCTTATAATTATTGTTTGGAAGGACTTAGAAGTAATTCAGCCACATAATCGTCACAATTAAGAAATTCTTCCAACAAAAGTATTACTGAAAAAGTCACATATTATTATTATTATTATTATTGAAAAGTATATCTTTAATGGTGTAACTTTTCAATAATAATTTGTGTAACTTTTCAATAATAAATGGTGTAACTTTTTAAAAATGTACTTGAATTGCATGGTGCACCTGATGCACAAGAGACTTACTCATTTTTCTTATCTTATAATCATCCTCTTCAATAAATCTTTCATGTCATAACCTACAACATTCTTTGTGTGTATATTTTCAAAAGTAGAGCACTACACCGATAAGATATATAACCATTATGAAGATTGAAGATAAATATTCACTCAACATATATACAAGAACAAATAAGAAAAATAAAATTTTATTCTTATTCTTTTTAAAGAGTTCGAAACAAGTGTTTTCTAAATTTTATTGGATTAATTATGGTTCAAATTAAAATATTATTATTTATTATTATTATTATAATAAAAATATTATTATTATTATATTTTGCTAAAAATGAAAAACCAGTTTAATTGTACACTTACTTTTAAGGGAAAATTTAAAGCCGGTTATCAGTTTTAGAGCTTAATGTCATGTTGGTGTCTTTATTTCTCATCATTTCAATTGAGTACATTCTCCTCAACCAACGCCCTTAATGTTCCTATAATTTACCTTAATGCCACGGTACCTTTACAGCTGTTATATCTGAAATCTCCACCCAAATCTAAGCAAATATTTATTCTCTCTTCTCTCATATCTTCTATCTCGTCTCTCTCATCTTTTCAAAAATATCCACTCTCTCTTCTCTCTCTCTCTCTTTTTCTCTCATATCTTCTCTCTCGATTATGAATCCACCATTGCCGGGGAATGCCGAGTAGCTATCTGGCTGTCTTCACTGCCGACTCTTCGCCGTACGGGCCGCAAGCGACTTCAAAGTAGATGACTGGATTAAGGTGAGTTTTTTGGCTATGGTGTCGGTGGAGGCGGTGGTTGTGGGGAGGTGCGGCGGCGAATGGTGGTTGGAGGTGGCAATTTTGAGGGTTTCTCTGATGGTAACTGTACAGGGGAGACGCGGGAGAAATAGCCGCTTGAAAAATCTCCGAGGTGTCCCACTCCCCGGAGCCGGAGATCTCTCCGGAGACTTCTTAAGGAGGCTAGTGCCTTTTCGTGGAAGCGGAGGCAAAAAGGGGGACGGAGGTGGCGCAAGGTAAGGCAACGCAGGGTGACAGGCACAAACCCTCTATTTTCTTCACCGGCGGAAAGGGGGCGCGCCTCTCGTCACTAAGCAGATTTTTGGGTTTGTGGGTATGGATGTGAAACCCGTGAGTCTATTTAGATTTTGTAGGATTTTAGATTTTTTGGGTATTAATTGTGGGTGGAATGTTATTATTATTATTATTATTATTTTAGATTTTGGATTTTTTTCAGATTTTGGTATTGATTTGATTTTTTAGTTTTGTTTTATCTCAAACCCAAATAATTCATCCAATTTGTGGATGACCTTTTGTAGAATTTTGTCTAGGGATATTTGGTTGTGATTGAACTTTTGTTCTCAGATATGTCTTTTTTATTTTTGAAAGCAAAATAATGAAGCAATGGGCACAGAAAACCGGTGGACTGTGGAAACAATCTCAACCGAGAAAGCCACTGCTTTACAGCACTTACAGTACAAAGAAAAGTTCAATAGTACAATAAGAAACACAATAGTACAATCTCGCCGGAAAAAGAAGCCGGTCGGAAATTAAAAAATACAGTAATCATTAGTATATTAATTCGTTCAGATCTTCGGAAATTATGTCAACTAAGAAGTTGGAAAGATGAATCAAGTCGGAGTTGTGTTTGCTACAGTGAAGCATTTACAGTACAAAGAACAGTTCAATAGTACAATGAATAATACAATAGTACAATAAGAAACACAATAGTACAATCTCGCCGGAAAAAGAAGCTGGCCGGAAATTAAAAAAATACAGTAATCATTAGTATATTAATTCGTTCAGATCTTCAAAAATTATGTCAACAAAGAAGTCGGAAAGATGAATCAAGCCGGAGTTGTGTTTGCTACAGTGAATATCAGATGTGAGGGTTCACATCATCTGACACCCCTTTCAGAGCATTAAATAATTAACAATTTAAAAATAGTATACGAAGTACAATTAATGTTCATAAGTACACTCATACACTCAAAAGTACTTTATTAACTCATTAGTACAATGATGAATAGTAATCTGTCTAATCATGCAACCTTTTTTGTTTGAAAAGTGTCGTTTGCACCCCATTTAAATGTTGACATATTGTAGCACTGGCATGTGATTAGTGTCTATAAAGTGCACCATATTGTGGTTGCCCCTACTTTTAATTGTAGTTATAATTTGAATATTATTTGTATTTGCGTTTTATAATTTTATGAACTAAATAATACGCTAGTAATGATATATCTATCATATTCAAATTATCTTTAAATTTTGGTGTTACATCCTCATTAAATTCATTATAAACATAAAATATAAAATAATTTTTGTTTATTAAAAAAACACAAGAAAAGTATAAATATTACAAATATCTAAAAAAAAATCATCGATGACCATTGTTGTATCTAGCTCCTCGATCCGGAGTCATATTTGATACATCTCCTTGTGTTCCAACCTCCATCTCTGTATCTGAATAAGTTGAAGCCATCGTATCCCCCACACTATCTGGATTGCTGAAGTTCTCTTGGACCAAGATATTGTAACCACCACTACCACCACCAACTTGAGTTGCACTACTCTCACTATGAGGATATTGGACCATATATCTCATATTTGGATCGAAATGAGCATAATAGGAAGAGGTCGAGCTGCTCGCCAAATGGGCTGGATCACTAATATTTGGGAACCCCGACAATCGAATCCACCCGGATTGGTGAGTCCAACACTTTGACCACTTTGCTGATTAAGGTTTGGCCCCTTTTGGATATTGGTCGAACTCCCCAAACTTGCAGTATTTTTAAGTCGGGATTGAAAGATAGATTTAAATCCCAAGATGTCTTTCTGCAGTTGCTTGAGCTCCTCGTAGTCCATCTCGTCGATGTTCGGTTTGAACGTGTTGTTTAGTTCTTTATTCTGTTGTCTTTCACGCGTTAGAAGCCCCTCTTTATGGATGAGCTCCTGGTTGAGTTGGTGATTGCTTGCACCATGATGAGTGACACGCAACTGGTTGGTTGGTGGTGTGGGCCCACCATTAGTGTTTAGAAACCTATTAGCATTGGTTTCTACACTGGGGTGGCCATATGTATGAGGCTTGTTGCTAGAAGAGAAGACCACTATAGCGCTCTATGCACCGCAAAGGGTGTTAAGTTCATTGACCTTTTTGAAAAGGTTAGCTCGTCTTTTAGAGAATGTGACTTGGAGATTTTTCGCATTCTCCATTTTCTCCATTTTAAGCTTTTGACGACCCTTTCCCTTTTTCTGGCCATTTGGCGGTGAAGAGTTAGAGTTGTTTTCATTTGGATTAGTTCCATCTGAAGTATTCATGGTAAAAATAAAAATATATAAATATTTCTATAAAATATATAAATTTGAACTAAATTGAAATAAGAACGAGAGCATATCGAATTTAGTGAACAAAGAAGATTTATTTATACGAGAAAAATAATGTGTAAATTAACATTTTAGATTATTGTATTAATTGCAAATTGTCAACGACTGTAATGAGTATACCTAATCAGGCCAGAAAATATATTTCTTTTCTCCATTATCTATAAAGAAAATTGAGTGGGTATTATGTGTATAATACACATGAAACTAAGTTGCGTGTGTAACAATTAGACCCAACTCAAATTGTCAATAAATGGATAGTTTGACTCGAATCATAATTCTAATCAAGTTAAAATTGATACACACAATTCTATTTTCTGTATTTATTACACACATAATACTTGGTCAAAAAAATATTACTTACCAAAAAAATAATTATCCACTTTGAATTGGATTCCATATATGATTATTGTTACTAAATTTTGAGTGAAATATTATGACCTGGGTCATTTCATTAAATATATATCATTATTTTGAATTCTTTTTAAATATACATGGAACAAACATAATACACAATTGTGACTTTTTATTTTAAAATAGAAAACACTTTGTTGATATTTCTACAATTAATAATATATTTTGTGTGAGATTAATTCTAGATAAATTTTAGAACGGTATATTCTATGTTGACCATGTATATATCAATTTAAGGAAAAGAAATAAAAACTATATTACCCACTACGCATTAATGCGTTGATAATATCGGAAGCATTTCGAAATGAGTGAGTATTTTTTTTCGTAATTTAAGTGTATTTTAAAAAAAATATACTTATTATTATTAAAAAGTTATGTTTGTTAGTACTAAAAAATTGTTTAAAAAAATACACTTTTTAATAATAACATGCATGATTTTTTAGTGATAATTAATATAATTATTTAAGGGTACATTTGAATTGCACGATACACTTATAAAAATATTTTGTCATCAACTCAAATCATATAAGGCGGTAATAAAAAAACAACATATGCCTCTAATATTTTTGTGAGTATGTCTATTGTGAACTCGAGTTCACATATACTCGTATCACTGTTATGTATAATTTCTATCATTGTTACTTATGCATAATATCACTGTTATAAAGTATACTTAATTTTTTAAACAATGATAGAGCATATGCATAATAGTGATAGTAAATATACATGACAATGATAGTAGATACACATGACAATGATAATTGATAAACCCGAGTTCACCGTAAACTCGAGTTCATATAATTTTTTGTCTTTTTTGTCACCTTGACTTTGACGAAATTTTTTATTTTTGTCAAGGTCTTTAATTGAGAAAAAATCAATTAAAATGGACTTTAAATTGAAAAAATGATATAATAATCTAAACCAAATATATGTGGGCATTTGTTAAGTTATGGTAGACCAGTTTTCTTTTACAATAATTGAGGAGAAGTAAGAAATATATAAGGGGGCGTTTGGTATAATTGTAAGGAATGGAAAGAGTATAGGAATGGAAAGGGTATGAAATGAAAGTCATAGTTCTCATATAGCTGAACTATGGTTGATTACTTAGTTGGGTGTTTCTTACGTCAGTCAGGGTGTTGTACTGACTGACAACAATCATGCTTTAAAATTGTGCCACGTGGCGTTGTACTATGTTGTACTAACCTGCGACCTGTTGTACTTATTTAATGTCGTTAAATTATTTTTTAAATTATATTTTTTAATTTACCATTATAACCCTTTTTACAAATTATTCAAAAATACTAAAAAAATTTAAATTAAAAGATGAATTTAGAATAAATAAGTAAATAGTTATATCTTCTTTTTTAGTTCATAAAGTCACGCTTGTTCTTCATTATAAATCTCCTCCTCCATAGTCTGTCAACTCCTCCACCAACAGCACGCCGCCGCCGCCGCCGCTGCCGCCGCTACCACCACGCCAGACATCGCCACCGCCACCTCTTCCACCACGTCCTGTTAGTTAAATTTTTTCAATCATTCTGCAAATTTTGTTAATCAAATTAGGTTCTACTGTTAGCTCGATTTTGTTAATCAAATTTTATTTTTCTAACTTATTACTCATAAAACTGGTAACCTCCTTTATTTTTCTTTGAGTTATGGTTTTTTAAGCTCTGCTCACCAAGTGTTTGTTGAAATGCCTAAGAGAACTCTAATGATTTGTTAGGTGATAATGAACTCTTTTCTTTATTTTTTTTCTCTTATTCGTTGTTGTGTATGTCGTTGCAGGTTGAAATGGATGGTGTCTGATATTATATTGTAAAACTTGAACCTAAGAATATAGTGATGACATGATGTGAAATCCATTAACTTATGCTGTCAACCCATTAACATTGTCCTATTGTCTGCCACTACTTCTCTTGTCGGTGAAAAACCACTGAAACTTGAATATATGGACCATTCATTTGCTTTGTTAAGGAGATATAGACTAACGTTTACTTCTCAAAGTTATAATTTATTCCCTTCTGTCCTTTTTAAAATTGTGGGCTTGTATTTTTCGGAATTATCCCTTTTGTCTTTGTGGTGGTTTATTTTGTTGAACATTCTGATTATTTGTGTTGCAAATCTACGACACTTGAATAGATAGTGCTAAATTTGCTTTTTGATATTCGGCTTGTTAGTTTTTATAGTAAAGCTGTATTTCTCTTTTTTCTTCAGTGGTATCAGAAAGTTAACATCATATCTAGCATGAGTCTACTGTGTGAATTTACATGATCTGTGAAGTCTATAGCAATTCTTGGACATCTTTGCACTTCTAACCTAAAAGTAGTGTAACTCGTAAAGCAATATGAGTTTGTTTGCTACTTCTCCAGTGGTTGTGAACTGGATCCTTTACATTTCAATCCTTTATTTTTTATTTTTGTTTTATGTTTGGTTGTGTAGGGTGTCTGCGTGTTATTCATTTGTGCACCAAACAATAAATCACCAAACACATCACCCTGCTTATCTCCAGTAATCTGCAAGTAAAAGTTTGAAATATTACTCAACTGTATAGTTTTTGTTGATCTATGCTATTGTGGTTAAAAATTTGCCAATATTTGTGTCAGATTTATTGATATTTTCCATTTTTTTTTTTGCAGTTACAATTTAGAAAATACTGTAATGTTGTCAGACGTTGAAGTTGAAGATATAGAAGTGGACGAGTCTTCCTTTGAGGAGCAAATTAGCTCCGAAGACGGGTCAGATGAGGATGCCAATTATGTTGATGACAATGATGTCCCATTAGATGACGAGACTATTTTGAAAAAGAATTTTGATACGATGGATGAAGCTGATTTATTTTTTAAGAAATATGGGAGAAGAATGGGATTTACAACCCGAAAATGCCACACAGATACAAAAAATGGCATTATAAAAAATATGAAGTGGGAGTGTTCTCTGGCTGGATTTCGTAAACATCCTATAGGTGGACCGAAAAGCGTCTGCAGGTCAAAACTGGATACCAGATGTGGTTGTAAAGTCTGTTTCCGGGTCGCTGAAGAGAATAAGAAGTACAAGGTCACCACGTTTGTATCCGCTCATAATCACGAACTACAAACTGTGAAGACTGCTAAGAAGGCTAAAAGGTACGGAAATTGCATTACAGAAATCGTTACCATATATTTGTTCTCATTTGCATGCCAAGTATTTGTTCAATTAGTATCACATATTAAATTACTCATTACGATTTATCTTTGCTCAAAACATTACACCGGATGAACTTGTAGATTATCTTATTTATTAATTTATTTTTTTGTCAGGAATATATCTCCTGGAAATCAAGATGTGATAACAATGATGAATGAAGTAGGAATTAGGACAAGCCAAATAATGGATTATTTGAAGCTTGCAGAAGGTCCTTCAAACTTGCCATTTTCAAATAAGGACGTGCACAATTTTTTAGCAAAGGAGCGGAGGGATTTTGTTAAGCACGGAGATGCTACCATGGCTCTGTATCTATTAGACGGGATGAAACTCAACGATGTGGATTTAGTTTATGAGAAAGTAGTTGGTGAGGATGGATCAATGAACATGTTGTTTTGGGCTGATGGTCTTGGGCGTGCACAATACAGGTTGTTTGGTGATGCATTTGTTTTCGACAGCACTTACAAAACAAACAAATATAAATTCCCTCTAGTAATTCTATCAGGAGTGGATAATAACATGAGGACTTGTGTTTTTGGTGGTGCTCTGATTCATAATGAGACATTTGAATCGTATGCTTGGTTGTTGCAGACGTTTCTCAGATTAATGGGTGGGCAGGCCCCATTGTCAGTGATTACCGATCAAGACGTTGCGATGCACAAAGCGATTCAACATGTTTTTCCTAGAACTAAGCACAGGCTCTGTAATTGGCACTTAGGGCGGAATTGTAGGCAAAATGTTAAGGTGCCTGAGTTTTGCAATGAATTCTCAAGGCTGACAACAAAAAAATTATCCATCGATGATTTTGAGGAGGCCTGGGAAACGATAACAAAAAAATATGGGGTTGCGGAAAACTCTTGGGTGTTGGAGACATATTCTAAAAGAGAAATGTGGGCAGAGGCATGCTTCAAAGGCCAATTTACAGCAATGATGAGGAGCAGCCAAAGAGCCGAGTCGATGAATGCTCGTTTCAAAGTTAGGGGTAAGCAAGGATTTAATCTCTGTGAATTTCTGAAGCAATTTTTTAACAACCTCCATACTCTTAGGCTTGCAGCATTCGAAATCCAACGTGAATCTGAACATTCTGTAAAATCAGACAATCACGTTGCATTACGTTCTCTTGTGGATCATGCCTCTGCAGTGTATAGTAAAAACATACGCACCGAGGTTCATAATGAAATCGCAAAAGAGCAAGCACTTGTTCTTGCAGAATCCATCGAGTTGCACGGTGGGGTCAGAAAATTAACATTCATCAAGTATGGTACTTCGAAAAAAAAGAGTTGGTCTGTGGATATAGATGACGTAAATGAGAAATTTTATTGTGAGTGCGAGAAATTGGAGTCGACGGGATTTCCTTGTTGCCACTTATTCTCTGCCTTCAAACAATTGGGTGTCACGACGATCCCCAATGCTTGCATCCGTGACGACTACAAAAATTGGACAGCAGCTTCACGTCTATTTTACAAATTTATTTTCAGCTAGCGATTCCCAACGTCAAAGATTCATGCAATTGCACAGAGAGTGTGTTGCTCTGTGTCTGGATGCTTCTCAATCTGCTTCTGGCACTGAAGATATTATGAAGCAATTTCAAAAAGCAAAAAAATCCTTGAAGGATGTGGTGTCTGGTACCTCAGAGGTTCTCGAAAGGGATGAAACAATTGGTGAGCAGAGTAAAATTGGAGACCTTATTAGGCAGTCGCAAAATTATGGTATTGGAAATCCGTCGAAGAGTAAGCCACGTGGAGCGCCTAGAAATAGAAAGCAGAAATACTTTATTGATACGATATGAATACTTTATTTATTACGTGAATGTGCTGATACTTAAAACTGAATGCAGATTATTGATTGTGTTGTGTATCTTACTTGTCAAGAGAGACAACAGTGTGCCAGTGCCAAACGAGATTGGAATCTCCCTACTTCATTCGCGGTATGCATATAATTTTGATTGCCCTCCCGGTGGTACATATGTGCTGAAATTATTGCCACTAGCTTCATAAAAATAAAATTAAAGGGAAAAAAAGAATTAATTCAAGCGAATTTTTTTTTGTGCAGAAAATGGCACTGGAGAATACAATCAGCGATGAGTATATAAACGAAACCATTTTTGGTCAAGGAGAACTTTATAGAAGTTCCCAATCAGAATGTTACTCAATATGTATCCCAATCCATACACAAAATCATTTCTTTTTGTGTAAGATTGACTTTTTGGATAAGGTCATAGAAATTTGTGACAGGTTTATCAATGATGAAGTTGAAGCGGAAAGATTAGTTATGGTTCAAAATGTGGTAAGAATGTAGCTGTCAAATACATTATGATTGTGTGGGAGTTATGTTTACATGAAAATTTTGTGAAATAGGTGATAAGACTAGAGAGAGTGAGTAAATTACGGGGAGACGAATCATTCAGATATTCCAATTGGCATGAGACTCTTCCTTATCAACAATCTATTTTATATCCGATACAACCAAACAGGTGGTAGTTAATTGTCTTGATAATTTTAATTCACCAATTTTTTTATCGGTGTCTCAATTATATCATTTTATTATAATGTTTTAATAATTGTTGTTTTTTTAATTCAATATAGTTATGATTCTGGCATATATGTGTGTCTCATGATGATGTTTACACAAGGTGTAAATAGAGTATTAAAAGAGGTATCCTATCCTACATTATTATTATTTTTTCATAATATAAGTAGCGTTAAACACATCTATTGATGTTTGAAAATGTAGGAAGAGTTGGTGTCCATTCGCAGGAGACTAGCCCTGAAGTTGTATACGTTCAAAGGAAACCAAATTTATGATAGGTAATGTGTCATGCAATGTTACTTTTTGTATTTGTGATTGTGATTGTGTTTGTATTATTCCATCAAAATGATATCCCTATTTTTTTTCCCAGAGATTCGGTTACAATTTTAGGTAGGTGTTGGGGTGTCCTTGAATTCGAAGTTGTGGGAAAGAATGTGAACACTGAGGACATGACATTGTTAGGTTTAAGTCAAATGTTTGTGGAGCATTTTGACATACTGCACGACCCTGAGAATGATCATCTATCATTATCAAAGGTACCGGAGAATAATTCTACTGCTCCTTCCTTAGAGTTCAATTGTATTTTTGAAGATGAAGAATTAAAGAATTATTTTCACCGATGTTTGGATATTGGAATGCGGGAAATTCATTTTGTCATGTGCTGGGTGTCGAGTGATGACAAAAAGAAAAATGACAAGCAAGATCTTGATGCATTTAGGAACCTTGCGCAATCTGTGGATGACATAAAAAATATTTCTTTTTCGGACAGTGACTAGTATGTTTGTTCCTATTGGTATTGAATTAAACAGCTGTTATTTATGATGTAATACGTAATCTACTACTTTCTTTCAGACTGAACAATTTAAGTTGCAATTTTTTCATTTTAGTTCTGAGTATAGTCAAATGTTGAGAAATATTATGATCGGATTGAATAGTGTCTTTGACTTGTGATTGGATCCAAACAATACGAAAATTAAGTACTTTCATAAATATCAAAATCATAATCTGTAAACTCGAGATTTTTACTCAAATTTGATGAAATTTGAAATAAATTAAACTCAAGATTTTTACTCAAATTTGATGAAATTTGAAATAAATTTGTAATATGCATGCCACCGCAGGTGTCATCAATGATAGACAAGTATATATCTTGCTGAGCAGGAAATATAGGAATAAACTCCTCAGATAAAGGTTGGGAAATACACTGAAAAATTACTTTAAACGTTCCCGCTGCGCATTTTCCTTTCTCAAACATATAAATGCATTTACCTTTCTCAAATATATAAATGCAAAACCGAACTCACTAAATGAAGAAATTGTATTGTATAAATAGATTCAACTTTTAAAAGATACATTCTTAGGCTCATTAGATCCACAAAATCCAATAATAATATCAAGTTATAAACATAACATAAATTAAGACAGTATTCGAGTTTGAGATCTACGGATGTTGTGATCATCTGCATACATTTCTGTTTTCCAGATTCTGTGAGCAGAATTTTTCACAGCCCTACATTTCATTCCTCGTGTGCTCAATCTAGCCCCTTGAACTTCCAGTCCACAGGATCAAATCCTTGGCCACACATATAACGGGCAAATGAAAACTTCAAGAGAAACTAGTTCCAAGACGCCAATCAATATCCATGCCAAAATTTTAACACTAAATATCATGCTTAGTCATGTATTCTTTTCTTGTACCCTGGGATGTATGAGAAGCCTAAAAATAAAAAACCTTAAGTCCATAATTTTGACAAAGAAGTTCAACTCAGTTCTTAATAATGCAAACATGAAGTCATAATGAGAAGATATTGAAGCATTCACCCTCTAAATAGAACACTCGATTCTTTATATTGGAAATAAGGACAAATCAATGTCAATGAGTATCTTACTTACAAGTATCCAGGCTAGCTCTATGGCAAATAAAACCATCAGAAAAGAAAGAGGACAAAGTCGAAACAACTTGATCAAACCATGAGAAAAACACCAGAAAAATTTCCCTATCTTTTTTCTGGGCCTCGTCCAATCTGGCTTTATAGCATTATAGCATCAACATAAAAGCAAATATTTCTTTGCTTGCCAAACACCAGAAAAACATTAGAGAAGCTATGGAAACTTTAGAAATCCCGATTAAACAAAATTTAACTAGAAAAATTTACCTCAGCTCACGCTGCTCCACTTCAGTCAGCTTGACACCTTCGAATAAATATTGCTCGTCTTCTATGTCATCTCTTGATTACCAAATAGAGAAGGTACAAACAACAGAATTAGCAAAACTAGATATCTACATTTCAACTTTTAACTCGAAAACAATTTGTTGTTGACTTCAATACCTGAGCTCATCTAATTTTTTTTCCTCCATTTTCTTCAGGTACTCTTGTCTTGACACTTTCCTGATACAGAAGAGAAGACAATATATTCCATATAAGTGAAACGCCTAATATGAAGAATATTGGTATTGTAGAATGAAAAATCTTATGCAGCACACCTAAGATCCATAAAATCTGATTTTTTTTTCTTCTTTTTGACAGGAGTAAAATCTGAGAATATTAGATTGCAATCAACTTGAAAATATAACTGGCTGCATAAGAGAATTCAGAGAATGATATTGCAAACCTTAATGTCCCAATGCCATCATTCTCCAAAGCGTCAGATCTCCGAGTTTCCTCTTCTGTTAATAAATGCACCATAATGAACAGAGTTGAGCCATGAAAAGAAGAAAAGCAAAAGGACTAACAAATATTCCACTCTACGACTTACATAAGTCCCCTAATTATTTTGAGGTTAAGGGCACATTATCTCTTCTATTATGACAAATATAAATTTTCACTCAAAAATCTTAATTAAGTGTTACAATATGGCTTTAATTTGCCAACATTGTAACCACATTTCTTTGTATGGAGGTCTAACATTATTGTTATGTACAGCCACCACAAAAGTTGACAATTGTAACAAAAAAAGTGACAAAAACATAACACTATTAAGGTGGTTCATTAGCTAAAGTGCTGATAGACTACATATCAGCATCAACAATAATTCTCACTGGACACATATACTTTGTATATAATGCTAGGTTGAACCCTTCAGAAGGGATATCTAAAAATGCAGATACAAAAGACGGTATAACACAACAAAGAATAAAATCAACATATTTAAAAGGTTGAAGCCTTCAGAAGGGATATCTAAAAATGCAGATACAAAATATCATAAGAACTGAGAGCAAAATGTGGAGAAGCAAGGAAACCTTTTTTTTTACCTGAAATTGAAATTGGAGAAGCACTGATTGGAAATTGGCAGCGGAGTAAAACCTTGGGGAAGGTGAGAAAAGAAGAGATCAATTAGAAACGATGGTAAAAACAACAAATGGAAAAGCAGCGGATGAACACAGACTGCGTAGACCGTGGGAGTGGAAAGATTAAAGAAAATACTGGGACGGGGAAGATTAAAGGACAGAAATGTATACCTTTTTTTCGGGCGCAGATGCCGGAGAACTGCCTTCAAAACCTCTGGGGGTGGTTGCGGGAGGTTGTCGGAGCAAAAAGGGAAGAAGGGGAGAAATGAAAAAGGGGCAGTTAACATTGATAAAACAGAGAAAAATAAATAAAGCAAATACACTATTCACAAACAAAAAGGACGCGTGGCTTAATAACTTGACTCTACATTTGTCGACTGACGTTTTCTTGCAACCAACTACCAGCAACAAACTGGCCGAATTTCAATCTAAGGCTCTTTATATATAGTAATAGATATATAGAGTAACAGAAAAATATAACATCACACACAGTCTTTGATCATTCAAATGCACAACCCTGCAAACAAATAATAGAATTCAGCTTATACCTTGTTTCTGTTGAGCATTATACCCTTGCCCATTGGTTTCATGGCAAAGTATGGCCTTGTTCCCCATAACTCTACCAGGTGCACACTGCAAGGATATCAACCAGGGAAATTGGCAAAGATTTAAGTTCGGATTTAGCACAATAGGACAACCACTCCATAACGTGCAATATTCATTGAATACTGAACAAATTTGAAGTAAGTGAATATGATGCATTTCACATAAACACTTAAAAAAAGTTTAAATCTAAGATTGAGAATGATCACATAATGTAAATACACCCAAGTGCCCTTAAAAAATAAGGGCAAATGACAACAAAAACTGCGTGAAAAATGACGATGGCTTAATCGACAAATACAGGCAACAGATTGAGCAAAACAGAGCCAACCCACTTAAAATTCCATAAACCCAACCACCAAGGCCAATAACCCCACTCCCAATCCTAATTTGCAGAACAATAAGCCCTAATTTGTAGAACAAAATGCATATACGATAAGGACAAGATATGAGCAACGAGTCAGTATTTTGAGTAAAGGAAAATCGAGCACTTACAGTAAGCCCTAATTTGCAGAACAATTGAAAATTTTGAACCAACAGTGACGTGGTGGAAGAGGTGGAGGCGGCGGCGGCGATGGGTTAGTGACGTGGTGGCGGTGGCGTGGCGGTGCCATGGGGGAGGCGACGGCGGCATAGTGGTGCTGTGGGGGCAGGCGACGACGGCATGGCGGTGCTGTGGTGGGAGGCGACGGCGGCGTGGCAGTGCTGTGGGAGGAGGCGATGCCGGCGTGGCTGTGCTGTGGGGGGACGCGAGGCTTTTGTGGAGAAGATGAGAACGACTCAATTGTTTTCCTTTGATTCAAACTTCTTGTTATGAAATTTAATAATTTAATTCAATTGGGGTTTAAGATATATGGATTTAATTATTTAATAAAAAGAGTTGTAGGATAAAATTGTAAATTATTAATTATAATTTTTAAATTATTTAATTTATTATAATAGTACAACACAGTACAATAGCTAGTACGATGCAGTACGATGGTCAATACAACGTATAGTACAATAGGTAGCAGGTCACTAATTTTAAACCTTAGGATTTCAAATCTAATGACTGAGATTAATTGACTATTGTCAGTCAGTACAACACCCTGACTGACATAAGAAACACCCTACTTAGTTTTGGGAAATCAAAGTTAGTAGAGTCATACCAAACACACACTATGATTTTGATTACCATTACTCACCCCCCAAAGTATCCAACCAAGCATCCCCTAAGTCTTTTCTCAATTCGGGTATTCAATTTATCAATATATCATTTCAGATTTTTAGACACTATCTCAATTCATCAAGTAATATGAGACGGAATTAAAAAATGGTGTATGCCGTCTTTTTTTTTTTCTTGTATGCATTTAATTGAGAAAATAATTATGCATCAGACGTTTAATTACGTGCCTTCGACACACCACTCACAGTTTGATGCCTTCCACACACCACTCCCAGTTTGATTAAGGACGAGAGTTCAGGCTACCTATTTTGTGGACACAAAACTGATAAGAATGATAGGTACAAAAAATCTCTCACAGTAGGGTTACTCGCCACACTACAGTCTCTCACAACTTTCACCCACAATTTCGGTCGATACATTTGAAAGGAGAAGCACAATAGCTTATATATGGTGGCTACCAACTACACCTAATATTGGGGAAAATGAATTTAAGGTTTAAGACCAAAACCTAAGTGGACTCAAGCCCAACAAATTATAATAATTAAATCATTTAGTTGAAAAGAAAAATTAAATCGGACTTTGAATTGATTTGGAATGGAATTACATGTAAAATAAAATTAAAAAAAACATCATTTTATTTTATGATTAAAGAATTTTCTAGATAAATCGATATCTCACTTCGAGTGTTTATAAAATATTGCATTATGACAAAACACATTTTAAGATAGGAAAATAAATTTCTATAAAAAATTCTTATTGGTCATCAATTTTATTTTTGTTTTCAAAACGTGACATATACAATACGAAAAGAAAATGAATTTCATCAAATATAAAGTGACATAGACCCCTTTATCATTTAACATCTAAAAAATAAGTGTAAGAATAACATTTACACAATAACATCAAATCAAAAAACACTTGATGATTCATCTATTGATATACTTTGCTTAAATGTTTTGATTAAAAAGCTTAGAGATCCAAATTCACAATTGTCAAAGTAAACAAATCAATGATCTATAATATCAACATTATTTTTTCTATCAAAAGAGTACATAACGATTTATAAAATATCTTTTTTTTTAAAATATCACCATTCACTTTGTAAAAATTTTATGATCTTGTAAAAATGCCATGTATACATACTTGAGGCTCCATGTAGGCAAAAATATCAGAAACATCTAATGGGAGCTGAAGCGCATGTCAACCTTAGGAATATAATTTTAAGTTTAAAACTTAAAATTAAGTTGTCTATGTATACATATGGAATCAAAGTCCAAGTAGTTCTCTTATCTCAAAACTTACCTCGTGGTCGTTGGCTCGAGCTCAAATGTTCAATGCTTCAAGATTCACTACTTACGCCGGTTGAGGTCCATTCTTCACTTTCATCATCGTTTTCCAATTGTTGAGTCCTATTTTCGACTCTTACCCAATCATCAAGTAGGCACTGATTCTCTACATTTTCAACGGTCATATTTGATCTCGTTGAATCCAAAGTATAACTTCTCAAACTAAAAGCTTGTCCACAAGCAACAGTTGATGACGGACTTGCAAAAAAATTTCTTGCGAGAATTGACATCATCGAAGATACATTTGCTCTTCTCAACCATCACTTTAGTATGTCAAGATAATCATCTAGCTCATCAAGATGATACTCAAAAGAAGTTATTAAATAAGTTTCAAGTTCTTGACAAGGATTAGATGTTCTTGCTCTTTTTTGTAAATATTGATCCATAAAATTGTTAAGAGCACTTAAATAAGGACCATCACCACCACTTACACTTCCACTTGCAGGACGACGACCACTAGAAGATGAAGAGGAATGTTGCTCATCAACATTCGGTTGTCCACCTGTATACTCAATGCACATATATAATAATGTTTATTTAGTAGTAGTTGCAATCATTGTCGAATTAGGCCGAATATCACCAAATGTATATCAAATTCAGTCATACTATTTCTTGGATATATAGCATTGTAATAAATCTCCAAAAACCTTCTAAACCATTTAACCTATGTCTAGGATCAAATACTTTAGCAACTAAAAATAGATCGGGTATATTAAGAAAATATTTCAACCATTATGTCATCATAGAAGTCACACAAACATGTAATGTTGGATCATGCATATTTTCCCGCAAAATGGAAACAATTCTACAACACAAATCAAGAACAAGATGAGAAGTAAGCTCGTAAATTTTAGACATCTAAAGTAGCACCATTAAAAATTTCTAAAATTCCACAAATACTAATGAATGGTTCCCAATATTGAGGATACAAACGAAAACTAAAATTTTCTTGTGCACAAAATTGACATAAAGTATCTTTATATTCCATAGACTCCTTCAACAATTTATATTTTGAATTCCACCGAGTGGACACATCAACTGAAAATAAAATTTGGATGCAAATCCAATCCTGTATAATTTTTTTTTCATTTTTCATAAAGCTACCACATCTCGTCATAAAAAGAATGCATCTTTAATAGGAGAACTTTGTTCTCTCAAAGCAACTAAACTATCTTGAACACATAAATTCAAAATATGACACATGCATCTAACATTAAAAAAAATCCATCAAGACACGATTGACAGATATATTTGAGATCTTCAAATACTACTGGTATTAGCACTAGCATTATAAAAAACAATCGAAAACACTTTGTTTGTTAAATTATAGACATTTAAAAAATCATGCAATTATCTCTAATATTAGCGGCATTGTATTCCGTATTGAAATCTTTATAAGCAATCAATACCTTGTTGAAAGTCCATGATATCAATCCAATGACAAGTAACACCAAGACAAGAATGTTTTTAAAAATTATCACTCAGAATATCTGCACAAATAGAAAGTTTCACATTAAGGTTAGACAACAATCCAATCAAAGCATACTTATATTCACCAACAATTTTAGCAACATCATGAGTGCAAGTAGAACATGAAATACTTTTTGCAGCTAACTAAAGCTCCAATTGAACCATTTGATTAAACATAAAATCTTCGGGATGGCTAAAGGAAGATGTTGAACACATACCAATTTAGCCATGTATTTTCTATAAGTCATTTGATCAAATTGAAATAGAGAAGTGGGATTACGTACCTCATGTTAAACTCCACGTTTGAGGACGCGGTAAAATTCTCGTAGTTGTGGCTGGTTTGAAGTCATTCCAATTCGATCCTTTATGTTTTCTATTTGTATGCACTTACAAAGTTCAATATCTGTTTTCTTTTGTAAATTTATAAACCGCTTCACAATAATTACAATACGCCAAAGCTTTTCAGGATCAATCTCATCGACCACCTTTCTAAAGTGACGAGTAAAAATATTGGGTGTTAAGGTCTTTTGTTGTGTTGATGATTGTGAAGGTGGCACGGTTGCATCACTTGGATCACCACTTTCAGTTTCTTGTGTAGGATGTCGTGGTGGTGGTGGTGGTGGTGGCAACTCTTCCATGTTATCATCATCGTAAAAGATATCTTCAAAATCGGGACCAAGTGCTTCTTCAAGAGGATCATCTAAATTCCATATTGATGGTGTTCGGCACGGTGGTGGTGGTGGAGCCGAGGGGACCGAATTTGAACTCGTACGTAGCCTTGCCTTTTTCCCACGAGAAAAATTGACTTGCCATTTTTTGTGGAAAGTTTTTTGAGAGATTGTAAAGTAATATTTTAGAAGTCGGAAATCAGTAATCGAACGCCTTTTGGCCGCCTAGTTTTTTTTTTATTTTAAAAAAATATATAAAAATACAAAATTTGGGCCGCCTAGAGACCGTCTAGACCCGAAAATGCCTAGAAGTGTCGATTTGGTAGAAATTTGGTCGGCAAGAGGCCGCCTAGCGCCTAGACCGATTTCTGCATCACTGTTGTAAAGTAACTAGTAAGTAGTAACTAACTAAAAATTTTGAGAGAGTAGTAGACTTGTAGTAACTAACTAAAAATAATACTAATAATAGTATAACTAATAATTAAAAATTTTGACAGAGAAAAAAGAGCAGTACTAGTTTGAGAGTTAGAAGACTAAGAGTAGTAGCAAGTAAACTAGTACTAGTAGTAATGGGTCTTAAATATGCATGGGAACGACGAACTAGGAGGTTGATGATAGAGTCAGATTCACAAAATTTGATTGATTGGTTGCATGGAAAGTCAAACACCCTCTCATATTGAAGATGTCATTAACGAGTGCAAGACACTCCTTCGAGGTCCATGTTGAATCCGTTTGAAGAAAGTGGGTAGATATTCAAACACGCTAGCAGACATGTTACACACCAAGGTTTGCAATTACAGGCGGCATTCAACTGATGGAGAAACCTCCAGATGGTGGTTTGCAATGTTTATTGTTGGAGAGTTAGATCTACTAGAGTTTTTTCGGATTAAAAATAAAATAAAAATTTAAGAGAAAAGAAGAGTAGTACTACTAGTTTGAGAGTTAGAAGACTAAGAGTAGTAGTAAGTAAACTAAGTAATTACTAATTACTAGTTAGTAATTAGTACTAGTAGTAATTTAAAAAAATATTCAAATAATACTAAATAATAATAATATAATGAAAAGTTATTTTAAGACAGAATAAAAATAGTACTAGTTTAAGAGTAAGAAGACAAAGTAGTAGTGATTACTAATTACTAACTAGTAACTAGTAGCAGTAGTAATTTAAGAAAAATATACAAATAATATTAATACTAATAATAATATAACTAAATTTAAGAATTGAGTTGTGAGAGTTTGAGAGAATTGGGAGATTGAGAGAAGAAGAGTGATAGTTTGATCATTTGGTGTAGGAAAAAATGAATGATCAAACCCCCTATTTATAAATAAAAAAATCGGATAAAACTGCTGGTTCGGTTTGAACCAGCGATTCACAGATACACTCCCTTTAATATGGTCCGTTTATCCGTAATGGACAACAAATTACCACCGTTGGATCAAATTTTCAAAAATTCAATTTTAAAAAAATGGAAATCCGCTGAAAATCGGCGATTTGGCCAGTTCAATCCGGAACCGCCAATTTTTGAGGTTGAAACCAAAACTAAACCGTCTTTATACTGGTTTTGGTTCAGTTTCATGGTTCAAAACCGGTCGGTTCAACAAGTTGTTCAGTTTCTTTTTAACCTCCTATATATTTATTCTTACAAAAATGCATAATCTCCTTATAATTACTTTAAAAATAAAAAAAATTAGAATTAGTCACACAGATATTATCTTTTAGTAACACAAATTTGTATGTATAGTAGCACAGCCTGGAGCCAATTTCTAAACTAATGTTGGTGCGATTTTCTGGTTTTAGGTCTGTGCATGTGTTGTGGATCCTCATTTTTTAAAAAATATTTTGATCCATTTTTTAATTGACTCATGATTGTTGCTTATTTTTAGTAAATTTTACAGTAGAATATTCTACACAAATTTATCACTTTTTATGTAGAAATTGCATGTATTAGAAACTGCATTTATACATGAAATAAACTTCCACTGGTAAATTTAGACTTCGCTTGGTTGAGGGTAATGAATGTGGGGAATGAGAATGAATGAGGATTCTAAAGATCCATTCCCATTAATAGTGTTTGTTATTATTTATTATATATGAATGAGATCATAAAAATAGGTTAAACAAAATGATAATTACTAACCCTTAATGATAACCATTATATTTTCATCCTGAAATTCATACCAAGCATCTCCTTACTTGTGTATAAGCTCAAAATTAAATAATTTTTGTGTATGTAGAAATAGTATACTTGGTGAGCCTTTATCATATTATGCATATAATAATTGTAGAAATTACATGCTCCCTCCGTTCCACTATATGTTCCTCATTACTTTTGACACACTGAATAAGACAAAAGTAAAAAAGTATAAGGGATGTGATATAAAAAGTGAAAAAGTAATGAGAATAGTGTATAAAGTAATTAAAAAAAAATTGCACATAATTGCACAAAAAGTGAAAAAGTAATGAGAATAATTGTATAAAGTAAAAAGTAATGATAGGCGAACTACTAATGAAGAATTATCGAAATAAACAACCCAAAGCTGAGGAGCTCGCCAGCATGGTCCAGGGCCACGTCATCAACCTTGACCAGTCAACGCCATGTATAGAGGAAGAGCTTGCCAGGAGCTCGCCCAGGTGGATGATGACACATCAACAATTGACCAATTGACCAGCATGAAGAGAGGGAGCTCGCAAGGGAGCTCGCCCACCACCAGAAGACGAGGTCTGATCCAACTACCATCACCATATCCCAGTGCAATACAAGGCAAGAGAGCTCGCCCAGACCGAAGTGTAGTCAATAACTACGTAGGGTATCAGTAGTGATGTAGTAGGGCAAAGCAATGTAATTAAAGCATAGTAGTGAGTAAAGACATTAGGCTAGATAAGTCCATTAAGTGTCACCTCACAACATGCAAACCTATAAATATGTCTCTTGTACTCATTTTCTCTCTCTAAGCTCATTATTCCAACAACATTTTCTCTCACTACTCCCTCTATTAAGAACTCTCTCAAAAACACATTTACTTATTTATTGTTTGGTGGAATCCAGTGTAATTACAGCCACCTAATCTCATATAATTAGATTGTTCCATCAACAATTTGGCGCTAGAAGGAGGGTGCAAACCATCGATTTTATAATTTTGAGAGAAAGAGTGTGAGGATTTTGAAGGTGTTCTTGAGAAACCTCAAGAACACTTGAAGATTTGAAGCAATTGCCCAGAAACTTGCTGTTTTCCAAAATTTTCTGGACTAAAACAAAAGGACAAAGACTCTAAACGCATGTGTGTTAGTGGTTAAACCAGATTCTGGAAAAACCACTTGCATGCAAGGCTAGAAAGATCTTTGCAAACCTAACCCTAGCTGGAAACTGCTTGAAGACGAACTACCATACCTGTGCAATGTCTAAGGAAAACACCCATACCTCGGTGACCACCAGGAGGTGGAAGGGGCGCACTCCCCATATACATCAGGCTGATGGTGAGACATCACATCAGCGAGCTCCTCAGCGAGCTGAGAGGCAGACCAATGTCACCCCGGCGGCACAAGACGGACTGAGCCCAGCTCTCCAGGAGATACTTCAGAACCCTGGCGAGCTGGAGCGGGCTATAGCTGCACTTCAAAGGGTCCAAAGGCAGCAGCACAAGAAGCCCAGCGAGCTCCCACGAACACTGCCCGGGAGCAAGAAACTAGGTTCGCTCAGGCCACCCAGCCAAGGGAGCATGCTGGCGAGCTCCCAACTGAACAAGAGGCGAGCTCCGCAAGAGCTCGCCATCACCGAAATGCCATCGGGAAGGTGAAGGTTACCGACAGGCTCAGCTCACAAGGTGGGCGAGCTACTGCCTACACAGAGGTCTCCACAACCCACCAGTCCAGGGAGGTCCTCCAGGCAAGCTGGGGCCCAAGCGTGAAGAGACGGCCCAGGAATCGGCCCCGGTATCATCCCGAATGGAGGAGTCAGATCTACGCCCGCGTAGGTCCGCGAATGAGAGATTGAGGAGGCCAGCCTCAGATAGACTCGGTCCCAATGGTGCCCGACAGTTCCAGCACATCATAGATGGGCTACCCCAGAGCGAGGGACTGCGGGGTCATACGTCCATGAGGTGTATGGTCCTTGAACAGCCTCCATAGGAGGTAGCTCACGATGATGAGCTGGCAACTCTGAAGAAGGCTGTGGAGTAGTTGCAGATGCATGTGGCAACAAAGAACGGCGGTGTTACTGTAACTGCGCTCCCGGTGTCACCCTTGGCACCTTCCATCTTAAGGGCACCGGTGCAGAAGAAGATACAGTTTCCCGTGATGGCCGCGTACGAGGGAGAATCTGATCCCAAAGTAAACATCTCAAAGTATGAGGACTTCATGATTTCGGTTGGAGCATCGGATGCCACGCAATGCAGGAACTTCTCGCTGACCTTAGGGGACCGGGCTCACCGGTGGTTCTCATCACTCGCCCCGAGGTCAATCCAATCATTTGGCCAGTTGACGCGGGAATTCTTATCCCACTTCTACGGTTATGGGTCGTACCTGACTCAGAAACACCGGCTCGCCAATATACATCAACGAGATAGAGAGTCGGACCAGCAGTACCTCGAGCGGTTCGACAAAATTTTGTTGGAAGGCGAGCCAGTGAGTGAAGACACCAAGATTGTGGCCGCCATGGCCGGGCTGAAGAAGGGGACCGAGTTATGGAAGAAGATGCACATGTTCTGCCCGAACACCTATGCCGAATTCCGACATAAGGTAGGGGTATACGTGGCTATGCAGGAGGCACTACTGAAAGAAGTAGATGGTGCCAATGAGAAGAAGCCACAGGGGAAGAAATCTGGGGGCACCTACAAGGCTCCAAAAAATTTGAAGGCGTTCGTGGACGGAGACGAGTTCAAGAAAAAATTGAATCAAGTGCTAACAGTCTCCGTGGACCATGTGTTTGCTGCGGTAAAGGACAAGATGCTGAATAAACCAAGGAAGATCTGGCAGGACCGCAGCAAACTCAACCCCAACAAGTTTTGTGCTTGCCATCAAAGCATCGGTCACTTCACCAGTGAGTGCCGAGATCTACTCAAACAGCTATGGAAATTTTATGAGGATGGTAAGCTGGCCAAGTTAGTAAAGAATGCCCTAGCAAAGTGGCCAAGACAAGGGAGGAGGGAGGAGACCGATGATGAGGACGAAGAAGATGAGGATCGGCGCGGCCCGAACAACAGACGTAGGGGACCTCCACCTCCACTTGCACAACAAGAACCTAATCGGGAGATTCTCGTTCTTGAGTATCAGGTGGGACCTGCCAGGGGCCTCGAAGATGGGAGGCAGTCCATCTCCAAGAGGCAGAGAAAAGCAGAGGTCCGGGCTGTCAACCAAGTCTAAGAAAGCAGCTCCGGCACCAAGCCCACCGTCAAACCCACTGCTGAGCTCATGTTCTCTCAGCCGGACTTGGAAGGGATACTGACCCCCTACAATGACTCGTTGGTGATCAGCGCCAACATAATGAAAGCAAGAGTCCACCGGCTGCTAGTTGACACAAGCGCCTTCACCAACATTCTCTTCAAGAAGACCCTAGACCTGCTAGGTGATAATGAGTCGTACATAGAACCATGTAATCATAGAATAGTGGGGTTTGGAGAGCTGTAACCATTCCCCTAGGTCAGATTAGGTTGAGTGTCGAGCTTGTATCGGTCGAGGACCCGAAAAGGAGATTGACTAGACTAGTAGATTTCTTAGTAGTAGATCAACAATCCACCTACAACGGGTTCCTCGGCCGTCCATTTATTCATGAATTCAAAGTGGCATATTCAACCTACTTCTACTGTCTTAAATTCCCTACTCCTAAGGGTGTCGGCACAGTTAAAAGCGACCAAAAGAAAGCAAGAGAATGTTTACTCCAAATTAAGAGCTGCCAAGTTAAAAAGTCTGTAATACAGGTACTAATACTTGAAGACGAAATGCAGCACCCAGGGGATGAACCTAACATTTTAGATTTTATCTCGGTGGAAACCGAGTTAATGGAGGTGGACGACCAGCCGGAAGTGATGGAGGTCGCCCAAATAGATCCAGACGAGGAACATCAACGGCCGGCACCGATGGTGGTAGATAAAGTCCCACAGGTAGAGGAGCCAGCCAACCCAGTCCCGTAGGAGTCAGAGGAGGCCCGTGAACCCACCGGCGTTGAGAAAGAAGGTGATGACCTCGAACCCCGAGTGGGTTACGAGCCGATGGTGAAGGAGGACTGGGATGAGCTTATCAGTGATCCAAGGTGTAAGAACAAGAAGAGGAAACCCACCCTCGTGGAGGAGTTAAGAGCAATCCAGGTGGATCCCAACAAAGCAGACTTAGAACTCTTCATAGGTTCTGAGCTGCCGGAGCCGTACAGGAGCAAGATGGAGAAATTCTTGAAATCTAATCTGGACGTGTTTGTCTGGTCCCATGAAGATATGACGGGAATCCCGCTAGAGTATGCCTGTCACCGATTAAACATCGATCCAACGAGGAAACTTGTTCGCCAAAAGCGAAGGAAGTATGGACCAGACAAGTATGAGGCGTTAACCACGGAGATGAAGAAGTTACTCGACAACAAGCTGATCAAGGAAACACTCTGGCCGCAGTACTAGTGAAGAAGCCAAACGGGACGTGGAGACTGTGCATTGACTTCACAGATCTAAATGCAGCGTGCCCAAAGGACAACTTTCCACTACCCCACATTGATCTGCTAGTTGATAACACTGCAGGCCATGAAATGATGACATTTATGGATGCTTTTGTAGGTTATCACCAGATAGCGATGCACCCGAACGACCAGAAACACATTGCATTCTACACCAATAAGCTGTTCTAATGGGAAAGGATGTCGTTCGGACTAAACAACACCGGAGCTACCTACCAAAGATTGGTGAACAATAATGTTTGACCAGCACATCGGACACACAATGGAGGTGTACGTGGATGACATAGTAGTCAAGAGCTTGCGGAAGGAAGATCGTCTAGACCACCTCAAGCAGGCCTTCGACATACTGCGCTACTACAACATGAAATTAAACCCAAAGAAAAGCAGCTTCGGGGTACACTCGGGAAAGTTCCTAGGGCACCTAGTGAGCCAAAGAGGGATCGAAGTCAACCCGTCACAGGTAAAGTGCATCATGGAAATGAAGCCGCCCGACTCGATGAAGAAAGGTTCAAAAGCTGACCGGGTGTTTGGCAGCCTTGAACTGATTCATCTCCAGATCTAGTGATCGGAATCACCCATTCTTTGAAGCAATCAAAGTTAAACATCCAGACGATTTCCGATGGACAAGCGAGTGTCAAAGGGCCTTTGAGAACATCAAGGAGTACCTGGCCAATACACAAATCCTGTCAAAGCTGGAGCCTGTAGAGAAGCTATACTTATACATGGTGGCATCAGAAGTGGCCATCAGCTCGGTCCTGGTCCGAGCTGAAGGAAAGACACACCTACCAATGTACTATGTAAGCCAAGCCATGCAAGAAGCAGAGTTGCGGTACACCCCCACGGAGAAGCTAGCCTACGCACTGGTGATGAGTGTTCGAAAGTTGCGGCCATACTTCTTTGACCACTAGGTGGAGGTGTTGACAACATTCCCTCAAAGGCAGATACTGCACCGGCCGAACACTGCAGGACGCTTGTTGAAATGGTCACTAGAGGTCAGCCAGTACAGTATAACCTGCGTACCCCGAACAGCGATTAAGGGACAAGCGCTCACCGATTTTATCGTCAAGCTAACTTTCCCATAAGATCCAACGAGGGTGCGTATAGCTCCGTGGCACCTCTACGTAGACGGATCATCGACAAGCACAGCAGCAGGAGCCGACGTGGTACTAATAAGCCCAGACAGACAGGTCTTCACCTCAGCAATCCAGTTCGAATTTAGAGCCACAAACAACAAAGTGAAGTATGAAGCACTAATAGCTGGACTTAGGCTATCATTAGTTGTGGGGGCAACTAATCTTTAGATTTTCGGAGATTCCCAGCTAATCATATCCCAAGGACCAGTAGATGGCGCTATACCAGAAGATTGTGGCACACCTGATCTCGATGTTCAAGAAAGTTTATGTCGAGCAGATCCCAAGACTGGAGAATAAACAAGTAGATGCACTAGCCCGACTAGCTACGAGTAGCGGTGAAGCTAAACTGATGGAGGTCGTCGTCACCAAGCTTAAGGACCCATCGACGTCCGATTATAAAGTAAATCACACTTCGAGTGGGGGGTAGAAAGAAGGCGATGATTGGTGCACTCGAATCAAAAAATATTTGAAGGATGGATCGGTCCCGGAAGATGCATGGAAGGCTAGTCGGCTAGTGAAGCAAGCAGTCAGATACACAGTAGTGGATGGCCAACTTTACAAGTGTGGATTCACTCTACCCCTACTCAAATGCTTATCAGAAAAGCAAGGGCTAGAGGTGTTAGAAGAAATCCACCAAGGAATCTGTGGGAGTCACACTGGGGGCAAGCTTTGGCATACGAAACGATCAGACAAGGGTACTATTGGCCCACTTTGAGTAGAGATGCCATTAGCTTCGCCCGGAGGTGCCGGAAGTGTCAGCTATTCGCACCACACATTCACACTCCTGCGAACCAACTCAAATCGATCTTCAGCCCATGGCCTTTTGCAAAATGGGGTATCAACTTGATCGGCCCATTCCCACCTGGCAGAGGCGGTGTAAAGTTTATCGTAGTAGCAGAAGACTATTACACAAAATGGGTTAAAGCCGAGACACTCACAACAGTAACGCAGAAGAGAATGATCAATTTCATCTGGAAGAACTTGATATGTCGATTCGGGCTCCCGCAATCAATTGTGACAGACAATGGCAGGCAGTTTGATGGTCAGAAGTTGAGAGAATTCTGCAGTTCGTGGATTATCAAGAAACACTATTCAACACCGTACCATCCACAGTCAAACGGACAACTCGAAGCGGTGAACAAGATTCTGAAATACGTATTGAAGATCTGTCTCAAAGATAAGAAAGGTAGTTGGGCAGATGACCTAACGGAGGTACTGTGGTCCTACAGAACTTCGTATCGAGCCAGTACCGGTGAAACCCTGTTTGCCTTAGCTTTCGGAACAGAAGCAGTCGTACCGGTGGAAGTCTAGAACCAGACTTGGAAGGTAGTAGGTTACGACGAAGAAGGGAATAACGAAGCCCTGACAGTAGAGAAAGACCTGCTTGAAGAAATCAGAGCCCCGTCGGAGCTAAAGAGCGCTGCCTACAAGCAAAGGGCGGAAAAGTACTACAACTCCCAAGTACGAAATCAAAGTTTTAAGGTTGGGGAGTTGGTATTGAGAAAGAAGCTTGCAACGCCACCTGGTGTGATCGGGCCGAACTAGAAAGGACCATTCCGAGTCACCGCAAGCTGGGCAAACAGGATGTATGATCTCGAAGACATGGACGGGAAAGCTTCATCATATACCTGGAGCATAGCACACCTGAAGAAGTATTACTAGTAGCAGTGGAAGGGTTGGAGTATGAAAAGAAATTTGTCACTGAATGAATGCTCAAAAGAGTGCTTATATGCCCTGGAATGAAGAAGCTACTACATTTTCTTGAGAAGTCTGTCCAAGACCATGTGTGTGCCACCAAGTCAGTCTCCCAAGGTCAAAATGATAGATTCATTGTACAAACGTGTGTCAGACACTGAAGATGAAGTGAAGAAACTAGTGGTCAGTGTCTACATCGGTTCAAGAAGTTGGAAGAAAACAGGGTACGTCCAGCTGTTGGCAGTAGGGGAAGGTGAACCACAACATGTAAATAGACTAGTCAGAGGTTCGCATCAGAAATGTTGATGACAATCTATGTAAATATCATTGCTCAATAAAGATGGAGTTTCTTCGAAAAATTATCTGTTCAAGTCCAGAATACACAAGGACTTAGGTCCCAAAACGTTATTATCTAAAGCTCGAGGCAAAGGTCAAAGTGCCCGGGTTCGCGAAGTATCCTTCTTAAAGGATCACTAAGCACCCACTGCCCAAAGTTAGAAAAATTCACAAAAATCGGCTTAAAACGTCTAAGACAAGGTTTTTAAAACCCGATCGCCCAAGTGAATAACAAAAGTATAACTCGCTGCCCTAAGTGGCCTAAGACGAGCAATTCGTTGCCCTAAGCGGTGTAAGATGAACAAATAAGTACCAAATAAATAAAAAGTAAGATTCGTAGTCCTAAGTGAAGTAAAACGAATAATTCGCTTCCCAAAGTGATATAAGATGAACTATTGCGTACCAAAGTATGAATACTAGCTAATAAAAGATAATAACGTGCGAAAAATTAAATTGGAAGCCAAGTAGAACATGAAATCATACTTCATTCAAAAAAGTACTTAGAAATTTTCTAAGTACTGGGAGTGGTGCTGGTTACAAAGGCCAACCAGCTAGCCATCTTTAAAAGCAAAAAGCTCCTTCTAGGCGAGCTCTATGAGCCTGGCGAGCTACTCCTACTTAAACAAAAACAAAATGAAAGCAAAGGAAAGAAGATAAAACTCTAAGTCTCCGGAGCAGCGGGAGCTTCAGTCGAAGGAACAAGGGGGCATCAGTAAGGGCAACCTCAGCAGGGACCTCGGCAGCAACCTCTTGACCTGCCAGGGGAGAAAGATTAGGCAACTCAGTGGTATTCCCTAACCCACTCGTGTCTAGGGTGTTGGTATCGATCATAATACCCCCGTCAGGTCCTGCATTTGTTCATCAGTGGGAGGAGTTCACTGTTCTTCCTCAGCACCAACAACCGGAGCCTCGAGGGTCTGGATAATCTTCAAATGAGAAGGAACAAAGTCCAGTTCAACTCCCAGCTGGGCGAGGTCGCTAATATCCAGCTCCGTGTCAGCAGAGATCTTAGCATTTCCCATGCATTCCTTGAAGTCCCCGATCACTGCATCCCACTCATCGTCTTTGTAGGATTGGGCCCAGTGGATGGATCGGAGAACCTCGGCGTAGCACTGGATAAAGCCCTTGTCCGATGCCTCTGCCTTCAGAGCCTCTAAAGCTTTTGAAGAAGTTGATTGATTCTGGAGCTCGACGACCTCGTTGGCCTTAGTGGCGACCTCCTCCCTCAGCTGGGAGCACTCAGCCTGAGCTCCCCTGCTCAGCTCCCTTTCTAGCTCGAGCTCACTCCGACACATGGCGAGCTCCCCATCCTTGGCGGCGAGCTTCTCGGCAAAGTCTGTCTCCTTGGCTCTGAGAGCAGCTTCAGCATTCTTCTGTATATGGGCGAACTTCCGCTGAAGCTCGCTGAGCAGGTTGAGAGCACTTTGCTCGGCCGCCAAGGACGTGCAACCTTCTCCTCAGCTATCTCTACTGCCTTCTTCGCCTCATTGAAATTCTCCGCCATCTTAAAAAATGAAGTGTTCTTCTCCAGGTGGATCTTTTCCATTTCCGATACCTGATCCACCACCCTTTGGCTGGCGAGTAAGAGCCCGCTCGCATAATGCATCGCCAGTCGGGCATTATCGACTAGCGATTGCTTCTCCACGGTAGTCAGCTGGGTGTTAGTCCAGTGTCTTGGAACCTCCCTCACAGCCTGAACGGTGAGTCCCTCGGGGAGATTGCACAGTGATGAGAGGGAGCGCTGGTAGGAGTGGAGAACCTCGCTCCTATTTGGGTAAGCGATGGAGGCATACCTGCAAGGGTCAAAACACTTAGGAAAATTTCAAACAAAAACATTACTACAGAGAGATGTAACTTAAGCAAGTCACTTGCCCAACCCTGGCGGGGTCCCAGCCTAAGACGATATCGTCCACCACTTGGACACCAAAAGGCAATTAATGAGCAGTTGATGGAGTGGTTTGAGTAGTCGGTGGTGGAGCAGTGGAGTGCGCGGGGCCACCTTGGCCCGCGCTAGAGCCACCTCGCCCGCCACGATCAGAATCTTCATCACGTAGAGTGAAGCGTATGGGCCTGGGCATCCTCCTTGCCCACTCGCGACCTGTCGCCATGACGGAGAGTGTTTTTGGTCTGTTGAGAGTGGGGTTGAGAAGTTCGCTCAAGTGTAGTAGCAGCTCGCCCACCGCCCCTGCCACTCTTGGCGACCTACGGTCTTTGCTGGAGCCTTGGGAAACTCTTTTTGTTGCGTACCAGAGCCCCCGACACCTTCCTTCGAGGCGAGCTGGGTGAGCTCTGCCTTCTTGTTAGTCGCTAAAGCCATTGCGGAAGGTAACCCTTGCTTGTTGGGGCGAGGTGGGCCCATCTTCAACTTCTGAACGAGTATATCAAATACTTTCGGGACCTCGATTGGGGGGATCGCAACTGTTACACCTTGGTCTGCACAGAGTTAGAATGAGATCAAAAAGTGAACCTGGCGAACTATGTCAACCGGGCGAGCTACTATGAGTTAACTACCTGGGAGCTCCGGAGCTTGAGTGGTGAGATGATGAGGGGATGTGAGGACAATGGCAGTTAGCCTGCAGTTGAGCTTGCTCAGGTGCTCGATGTCACGGTCCTTAAGGGTTCCTCAAGCAGCACACCGTGTGCACGAACTCAAACACCTTGGAAACGTTGGAAGACGTGTGTCCGGGCTTGTGATGTTTCAGAGTTGCAAAAAGAAAAGAAATCAAATTAGTAAATCTAATCCAACCCATGCACACCGAATTTATCCACCTACTGCTAGCCTCTCCGTATTCCTCAGGAGAGTTGATACGGCCTCCGTTCCCGGAATAGTTCGTCGAGGCCCGCCAGTCCCCCCTCCCCGATGAAAAAGAATTGCTCCTTCCAATCCCGGATTTTATTCGGAAGGCTCTCGATGAACTTCTCCCCGGGGCGACTTTCAGGTAATAATATCTCTTGCCCTCAGTGGACTGCTTCGTGACACTGAAGGCCTGGTTAATTTCCACTGAGGTCAGATGATTCTTATATCCTTCAAGGCCAATGACCGTTAACATGGCCAACAAACTGCTCCAAGCATTCGGAGTGAGTTGAGTCATGGCGATGTTGGTATCCATAGAAAATTGGCCGATGATCGGGTGCAGGGGCAATGTGAGCCCCACGTCTAATGTATGAACATTGATAGCGGTGAGACCCGGTGGAGGCAAATCAGCTCTCTTATTTGGTTCCGGGGCATACAAATGAATGTCCAGAGGGATACGATACTTCTTGTGGAGATTGGGAAGCACGAGCTCCGAAATGATACTCTGAATGGAGTTTGCCTTGTAATCCGACTCGCCGACTACTTCTCGGACAGTTCGCCCAGGAGTAGGGAAGCTCGCCTGAAACCTTTCCACATAATCATCCCACTCCAGCTCGTGTTCAATAGCAGTGGGGATGATATGCTCAAGAAGTTGGGGAGTTGGGAAATCGATAGAGCGAAGATACTCAAGAGTAACCTCGCCCTCCTCCTCCTCATCCTCTAGTTCGCGCACCAGCTCACTAGCAGGATCGCCAGACTCGGCGACCTCTTCAGCAGCCCCAGAGGTATCACCCTCCCTTTCTGGGGCGAGCTCCTCCCAGAGTAGGGGTGTAAATGAGTCAAGCCGACTCGCAATCTACTCGTGCTCGACTCGTAAAAAGATCGAAATCGACTCGAACCAAATCGAGTCGAGTTTGAGCTTGAGCTACTCGAGTAGCTCTCGAGTTCGAGCTTATAAATACTCAGCTCGAGAGGCTCGCGAGCCTAATCGAGCTTGTACAATATTTAATATTTTTCATTAATTTTTTATATATAAATGAAGTTGTCGAGCTCGAGTCGAGCCGAGCTTGAAATTTAGATAAAAAAAGAGCTAAAATATATTTAATATTTTATTTTATTAAAATAATAAAATTATCGAGTCAAGTCGAGCCGAGCTCGAGTTTATCGAGTACTTAGTTGAGTCGAGCTCGAGCTAAAAAAATTAAGCTCGATCGAGTTCGAGTCGAGTTTTGAGCTTCGAGTATTGCTTTCAAGTCGAGTTCGAGCTTAGCACTACTCGGCTCAACTCGACTCATTTACAACCCTATCCCAGAGCTCGCGAAGTCCCTCCTCAGTACCACCTCCAGAGTTGGTGGCCCTCTCCCTGAAGTCAGATCGGACCTCGCCGGGCAGCTCGCCGGATCCTGGGCGAGCTATCGAGGTCGCCTCGGAACCAAAATCAAATATAATTGGAGTCATCTGAGGAATTGGTTCGTTATTTATCATGGGTTGTTTCTCCGGGTTCCGTTTAGATAAGGTACAGCTCGAGGATCCGGTCGACATAATAATGTTCAATGGAGGCGAGGTCTAAAGGGTCGATTAATTAAGGTTTCAATTGTTTAAGGTTTAAAAATTCTGGTGACCAAAAAAGCTTGAAGGTGGCCGGAATTAATGGAGTTCAATGGAAAAACGTGAAGAAAGAAAAGGAAAATGGGAATCTGCAGAAAAAAGATTAAAGGAAAGAAGAAGAATTGTTGTACTACCTTGGAAAATCCGATGAAAATCCAATAGTACAAAGGTTTAAACGCCGGGAAATGCTCGGAATGCTAAAGGTTGCTCTAAGAATTCGAAGGTGTGAAAGTGAATAACGAAACAGTGACCTCCTATTTATAGGAAAGAGATGAAGCGAAGTGAGGTTTTCAAAGAGTCCAGGGACTTATGTGCAAAGAATTGGAAAGTTTGACATGATGGGCGCGGGAATTGAGGCGTGGAAAGGTGTGCACGACGCCTCAAATTCCACACCACATCAGCACCTCCACCGCCATAGGTAGCTCGCCAAAGAGCTCGGCACCACACGAAAAAGAGTTCGCCTTCACTCGAGCTCTCGCCCACAGAGGCAAATCAGCTCGCCCACACATTAGAGATATCATGATGTGGACGAGCTGGGGGGCAAATGTTGATAGGCGAATTACTAATGAAGGATTATCGAAATAAACAACCCAAAGCTGAGGAGCTCGCCAGCATGGTCCAGGGCCACGTCATCAACCTTGACCAGTCAACGCCATGGATAGAGGAAGAGCTCGCCAGGAGCTCACCCAGGTGGATGATGACACATCAACAATTGACCAGCATGAAGAGAGGGAGCTCGCAAGAGAGCTCGCCCAGAGCTCGCCCACCACCAGGAGACAAGGCCTGATCCTACTACCATCACCATATCCCAGTGCAATACAAGACAAGAGAGCTCGCCCAGACTGAAGTGTAGTCAATAACTACGTAGGGAATCAGTAGTGATGTAGTAGGGCAAAGCAGTGTAACTAAAGCATAGTAGTGACTAAGGACAGGTGTTAAGGACACTTGTCAGCACATTAGGCTAGATAAGCACATTAAGTGTCACCTTACAACATGCAAACATATAAATAGGTCTCTTGTACTCATTTTCTCTCTCTAAGCTCATTATTCCAACAACACTTTCTCTCACTACTCACTCTCTCTTAAGAACTCTCTCAAAAACACATTAACTTGTTTATTGTTTGGTGGAATCCAGTGTAATTACAACCACCTAATCTCATAATTAGATTGTTCCATCAACAACATTCTTGAATCTTGTCTATAAATATATAAAAACAAGAGTTGCTAACTAATTTAAAGTTATTTCATTTTCTAGCGTGTTAGGTACTCGTCTGCTGAAGAAAATCGTAGGCTACACGCGCTGTAAATATGTCCGAATAATACTTTCGTCTTAAATTGTATGATGGTAAATTTGGATTGTTATAGCCTATATTATTATATTAATATAATCATATACAGATCATGGCCTTCTAAAATATTCTTAGTGCATATTTACAAACTCTAAATAAAATGTAAAAGTTTTTTTTTTTAAATACTTAAAATATATTTTCAATTGCTATTGTAAGTGCTTATTACCACTTTTGATCAAGCAACAATTATATGTTTGCAAACTCTAAACAAAAAGTAAAAGTGTTTTTTTTTTTTTTTAAAAAAAAAAACACTTAAAATATGTTTTCAACTACTATTGTAAGTGTTTATTATCACTTTTGGTCAAACAACAAATTTTAATTTCTAGCTTTCACTTAATCACTTCTACACATTCTCCAAGAAAATAATACTTAATACCCTTTTTAGGAACACTTCTTTTGCAAACACATTTTTTTAATCATTTTTTAAAATCGCTTAAGTTTAAAACACTCATTACTTTTCATTTTGCTACTTAAATTACTTAATATCACTTTTTCAATTCTACTAGAGGTTGCAAACATGCACTAACTTCTAGCTTCCACTTAAACACTTCTGCACATTCCCTGAGAAAATAATACTCAATACCCTTTTTAAAAACACTTCTTTTACAAACACATTTTTCTTAATTTTTTTTTTAAATCATTTAAATTTAAACACTCCTTATTTTTCATTTTGCTGCTTAATATTACTTTTTCAACTTTACTGGAAGTTGCAAACATGCATTCAATATTTTAATCATGTGGATTTCTATATTTACTATGATTCTTTTTAGTGGGCATATATTAAATATTTAGTTGATATATAAAAAATAATATTTTCTTTATTAAAAAATTAGATTGAGCTAATTTAAAATTACTATCTAATATCACTTCAATGTGTCGTAACTGAATTGTTTTTATATAATAATAAGTAAATTTTATAATTTTTATAAATAAATTAAATATAAAATTAAGAAATATAGAATAATTAATTATTATTTTAATTTGAAATACGTATACAGAATTTACGTATCTTATCTTAATTTTTATATAATATAAAGACGAAATTATAAAAATCAATCAAAATTCTCTATTTCAAAATCTCTCATTAACTCTAATTTTTTTAATTAATCTTCACCTTATATTTTACGTGCATTAATCTCATCAATTAATTTTATTTTATATCTTTTATAAATATGTAATATCTCTTTAATTTCATTCATTCTACTTTAGCGGCTTCTGTAACCTACAAATTACAATAATACGGAAAGATAGAACAATAGTTCCTACTATTTAAGATATTACATCAGCCTTTTTTTTTTCTTTAGTTCTTCTCAATTTCTTCTAGAGCATCTGCTTTGTGCAACTTAATCTCAATTTAATTATTTTTTATTTGTCTGCATTTAATATGTTATTTTTTGTAAATCAAATCATCCTTTTTCTTTTTCTTTATCACATGATTTCTTATGTGTTTAAACCATTCATTGATTATTCTTGATGTGTAAATTTAATCATCTCATTTTATATTTATGAGATGATAGAACAAGAGCTGAATTTTGATTATCAAAGATTGAATTTTTACTTTTAGATCAAATTTTTAATGTATTGGACATGAGTTTTTTTTTCTTAATCCATAATTATTTTTTCGTTTAATCTCAATTTCATTATTATTTTTATAAATTATTTGGATATCTAATTATTTTTATTATTATTTTTAATGTGATTAAATAATTCATAGATGAATATTGATGTGTGAGCTGATCAATATTACGTATCTATTGATGTATTTTGTTATTATAAAATTTAATAATATTTTATTTTGTTGGTATAAGAAAATTATAATAATACATGATGATTTTTAAATAAATTATTTACAGATAAAATCATCATTTTTATTATTATGAGTATTTAATTTTATAATATTTTAATAATTTTGACTCTATATTTTAATTTTTGATAAATTTCAACAGCTTATCTGAATTTTAAGTATTTTATTTCGAGGATATAGTGTATCCTACGATAATCAATCTAATTATCAATTTATCGTTGGTTATGCATTGTAATATTTGTAAATTTAATAAAATAATTTATTTTTTATTATATGTATTTAAAATATGAATTGAATTAATTAAGTTCGTTTTTATGAGTAAGTGTCCTGTACACCAGTTACACGGTGCAACTCAAGTGTATTTTAAAAAAGTTATACAATTTACTACTGAAAAGTTGCACAAGTTATTACTGGAAAGTTATACTGTGAAAGATACATTTTTCAGTAATAATATGTGTAACTTTTCAATAGTATTTTGTATAACTTTTAAAAAATGAACCTGAGTTGCACCGTGTAACTGGTGCGTACAAGACTAATCTCTTTCTTATATTTTACTCTAATTTGCGTTGAAGATGGTAAACGTAAGTCAATCAACAAAAGATATTGTATATAAATAAGTCTTTCAAAATGAGTAAGGGGACGTTTGGTATAATTGTAAGGAATAGAAAGGGTATAGGAATGGAAAGTGTATGGAATGCAAGTCATAGTTCTCATATAGCTGAACTATGGTTGATTCCTTAGTTTTTGGGAATCAAAGTCATAGTAGAGTCATACCAAACACACACTATGACTTTGATTACCATTACTCAGCAACAAAAGTTTCTTGTGCTCCAGTTATAACGTGCAACTCAAGTTATTTTTAAACAGTTACACTATTTATTACTGAAAAGTTACACAAATTATTACTGAAAAGTTACACTATTAAAGATACACTTTTCAATAATTAAATGTGTGACTTCTCAGTAGTATTTTGTGTAACTTTTTAAAAATAAACTTGAGTTGAACGGTGCAACTGATGCATGCAACACTAAGCCTTTCAAAATTTATCATATGCATCTGTAGAAGTAGTTCGTGCATTTATTTTGTATGTGCAAAATGTATGTTAACCAATATTTATTTAGCTTTTTAGATTAATTTTATATGCAACTAATTTATTAAATTCTTACCGCCTTCAATAACATATTATATTTTAAAATATTATTAATAATTCATATTAAAACTCGATAAATTTATAATTATATCATTTTTATATTACAATTATCAAAATAATGTGCATAAATATGTAAAATGAATTTAATAATAAAATAAAGTTAATATTTATATTATTTTATATCTGTGCATAGCACTGGTGAAATTGCTTTAGTTGTTTGATTAAAAATTGAATGTGTGAATGTCCAGTAATTAATATTTAATTATTTATATATTTGAGATTCATAATTAACCATACAATACCATCCTCGCGAAAACTGAAAGTGTGCCATCTTAAGATTAAACCTTAGTTTTTTATGCATCAAGTGTATCGTGCCACTCAAGTTTATTTTTAAAAATTTACATAAAATACTATTAAAAAGTCACACATGTTATTATTGAAAAATATATCTTTAATGGTGTAACTTTTCAATAATAATTTGGGTAATTTTTCAATAATAAATAGTATAATTTTTTAAAAAATACACTTAAATTGCACGGTGCACCTAATGCACAAAGAGACTTACTCTAAGAATAATACAAAAATCAATTCCAACTCCATGCCAAACACAACAGGATTGTTTTTTAATTCCTTCACCCTTATGAGTAATCAAATTAGACCTCATTTCATCAAAATATTCGAACGCTGTAAAAGCACCATCCATAATAATATTGTCATATTAGAACCTTCAATATAAAATTTGACAATATGACATGAATTTAAACTAGGACATGAACTACCTTAGCATTAATTATCTAGTAACTTTAGTGAATTACATTAGCATTACTTATCTAGCTAATACATTGATATTACATTAAGATGAAAGAACTAAGCAAACCACTTAGAGGTGGTACAGTAATACACAATGTTAGATTACGTAATTGAAATAGAAACTTCTAGCTAATACATGGATATTACATTAAGATGCAAGAACTAAGCAAACCAATAAGAAATTGTACGTGCAAGAAAGACAATTAGTAACCACTATGACTTTTTTTCATTTTGTTTAGCTCCTTATCTTCTTGAATCTAAACCTTGATTTCTTCAACAAGCTTTTTCATATCTTTATTCAACTTGATGTTGAATTCTTCACTTTTTGCATTTTCAACCACCACATTTTTGCTCTCACATAAAGAAATCACAACTGCCATCTTCACTTAGAAAATTAGGATATTTAAAGAAATTGAATTGACCTACCACTGTTTGTATGCTTCTTAGAAACGAATGAAAGATAAATCTTTTCATAATAGGAAAAAAAACTTTATCACATTTGAGAGAGATGAAAAAGACATCGGGTTGACTTTATCTTTATTTGAAGAGTAATTTTCTGTGTTGGATGAATTATTTTTTGTATGTCACAATTTCACAAAGTTGTTTATGCAGATGTAAAAAATGAAAGGAAAATTGGTTTGTAAAATTTGGTTTTGTATGATGAGAATGAGAGGAAAGAATTTGTGGTTGAGAAAGATGAGGAGTATGATTTTGTACATTCAAAGGCACAGTAGGAGAGTCGGGAAGAAAATCTAGTATAATAGTATAAGATAAAGTGAGTGTTCTGACTGCAGCAGGTTTGTTAAAAATGGAGGGATAAGAAAAATTCTTGCTCATTAAACTCAATAGTTGCTGAAACATAGATTCTGCCAGAGGAGTGAAGGCACAGATAACCCTTGTTAGAGAAGCAATAGCCAAGAAAAATACACTTAGAGCTTCTAAACTGAAATTCAGAAGAATTATAAGGCTTGAGAAAGAGGAAGCATGCACACCCAAACACCCGGAGGAAGGACTAATCAGGTGGCTTTTGATATAAAGTAGAAAATGATGTGGAGTTTTGGAGGACAGGAATGGTTTGTATATTGATGACAAAAACAACTATGCAAAAAGCATGCCACCAAAAGTGCATAGAGAGTGAACTTTGAGCCAAAAGAGCCAAATCAAGCTCAGGAATATGTTGGTGCTTCCTCTCCATAAAACTGTTTGTTGATGAGAATAAGGATATGAGAATCTCATCTTAATACCCAGAGGCTATAATACTTTAGATAGAGCAATGAATTCACCACCAAGTTGTCATATTGAACACTCTTCAGTTTAACTGAGAATTGTCTTTCAATAAGATTCATAAATTGAACAAAAACATCCTTGACTACAACCAAAGAAATTAGAAGGAAAACCCAAGCAAATTGTGCAAAGGCATCCACAATTGATGAGTAGAATCTATAACCATCAACAGAAGGCATGGAACTGGGCCCCCAAACATCAGGCACAGACTGAATTGTTATTGGTGTTTTACCGAATTTGCAGGCATCACAAAATCTCAATTGAGATGTACTAGCAGACACATTTTCAGAATGAAGGATTTATTTTACAGTAGCAACAAAAGGGTGACGAAGTCTATTATGCCACAACATGGCTTATTCAAATTGATTTCAACAGAAAAAATAAGAAGAAAAAGAGGAAGAACAAAAAGCTGATTTTTTATGAATACCTCCAATGTCCAACTGGTATACTCCGTTTTTAAGCACTCCTTCCAACAGTGCACAGTTAGTTGCCAAATCGGCAAATCCTTAACACAACAATCAAAAAAGAATTCAATAACAATATGATTGTCTTTTAAGAACTAAGAGATGTTAATCAAGTTTTTAGTGATATCAAGAACACGAAGTACATTATTCAATTCGACAGATTTCCCATGCTGAATAGAAGGTAAACTCAATGAGCCAACATGATGTATTGAAAAAGAAAATCCATCACCAACAGTAAGTGAAGAGTTACCTTGATTGAGTGTTTGCAGGCTGAGATTTGAGAGTCGTGATGTAACATGATGAATAACCCCACTATTTACAAACCACTCACATAATATAAGACATGATTTCAAATAAATATTTTTAAATCGAAACCTGAACAACTCAGCAACAATTTAATTCATTTATCTCCGCCCTAATATGTGACAACTATTTGCTTCGCCCAAAGAGAGATGCGAAAGGTAACATAATATTTCTTCCTTTCTTTTCTTGGTCTTCATTGCATGAAGGCAGTATAACTGAAACGCAACCTACCAATTTACAGCAATTTGATATTTCATCTCATAAAGTGTCACTACACATTACATTATACGTATAATAACGGTTGGTAATTGAAAACCAAATACGAAAGACGATTCTTCAAAATCATCTATGTCGGGCCCTTTGCTACTACACAAGTTTACAATACATCCAATGTTTTCCCAATTCTCAGTCTTATATCTACAGAAGTAGACTTCATGTATCAAGAAGACAGCTGAACAGATAAAAAAACTCATACGGTGGTAACCAGAGAGGTTAAACACCAGTGCAACAGTTAACTATGTTGTCGTTATCTCATCCAGAAACTCCTGAAGCTCGTCCAGATTTGTGCTAAAAAGACCTGCAAAAGCAGAAGCCATATTTTTGGTGAGAAGAAATTAATTGAATCTTCAAAGCAAAGACATAAATTCTGCAGTTGCCACTACAAAGCATTACCATTGCCACGAGTTGGTAGTGTAAGCACATCATCACCAAGTCGCAGATGCTGCCTGTCTGCTCTATCGTGTTGAGTTTCCATCCTTTTCCTTTTCACATTCCCCAATTGTGTGCGGAACTCTGATGCCATACTTGTCAGTTCTGCACCAAGAATCTACTTAATTTTTTTTTTTGGGGGGGGAGGGTGGGGTTGGAATCAACTTTCTTGGATAAAACAGATAATGATAGTGGCAAAAAATGGGTATAGATTGAGAAGATGATATTCAATAAACTGCATATATATAGATTGATAAGATGATTGAATTGAGAACAACACAAACATGAGATCAGTGGAACAAATGTACATGCAAAAGCACACCATAAAAGGGGTGATCTCAATTTACCCCAGACCTAACATCATCTCTAACTTTACAAAAAGAATAACAGTAATAATACTAATTGGCAAAGTATTATGTGAATGATACACACAGTAAATTTTATGGTGAACAACAATTTATTCTAAGTATTTTGAGATTTGATTATTTTAGAGATAAATGACATAAAATACTGTATATGAACTAACACGACAATGTATATAAATTAACACCACACTATATATGAATTAACACCACACATAGTATGTCATATTGAATGAACTAAAATCATATTGTATATGAACTAACACCACACTGTATATGAACTAACACTACACTCCATATGAATTAACACTACACTCCATATGAATAAACACTACACACCGAACTGTGTGTTATTGCGTGAAATAAAATATGTCGTTCACGAAATTATTACGGTGAGTATTACTCACATAATACTTACTCATACTAATTTAAAAAATAAATTAAAAACCCATCCTTAATGTTAATACAGTCAATGACTGATGATGGACAGCGAAAAAAAATGTACCTTGGAACATTTGGGTTGCATCATGTTCCTTATACAACTGCACGACTTCATCAATGGTCCCAGCAGATTGGTTAGTTGACAAAGACTGCTTCTCCAAGGCACGAAGTTCTCTACCAAGCTCAGCAGATTCTTTTCCAACCTGTGTCAGAATCAGAATTTTCAAAAGCATAAGTAGATATTTACCGCACACAAATCTGTTATGCACAACTAAGAAATTCTTATCATCACATTACCAAAGTAAGTCTGTCGCGCACAGATTTCAACTGTGCATCCAGATCTGCATCAGTGAGAGCATCAAGGTCCGGTAAATCATCTCCATGCTCATTCTACAACGAAATATGCAGAGGAGATCTGATGTACAACTTGTGAAAGCAAAAGAAGGAACAACCAAAAGAAATTTGAAATTCAATTTTGTATTGAAAAACAACATGTCATGAGTAACAAATTTGAATAATACTTGAGAACCGTGCTAACCAAATGGCAAAACTGATAAGCTAGAGATAAAATGAACTAACACACTCCTTCATAACATGATAGACTTTGGATGTAAGTTACAGTTACCTTGTTGATAAGTTACAGGTAAAAGATAGTATAAATTCATAACTTTTATTTGGTACTATGCAGGAGCTGCATATGCAACCACTGTTTCACGCCTAAAAGACAAAACCAGGGACAATTTTTTTTCTAGTTTCATACAGTATTTTGCTTCAATAATTCTATAATCAATTGTAGTGGACATTAATTAGTTTCACTCAGCTGCATACATCACGGACAGTAACTTCAAATGACTTACAATCGGGTAGCCCCATTCCGCAGCCCGCCCAAATTTTTTCCCGCAGATGCACTAATTGTTAGGAATATAAGTTAGGGTGTCCTAACTTAACCCAAAATCATGGTCAAAGTTGAAGGACTGACTCCCACTTATATACTCATTCACAATTTCTTGTGGATCCAATGTGGGATCACAACAAGAAAAAGAAAGAACTAAACACGGATAAAATTAAAACGATAAAAATATAAAATGAACAGTAACCAGTCTGGTCAGAGCCAGGCTCTTGTGTAGCTCTTTGGGGGAGATGCGGACTGCATCTTCCTGGATTTATCTCTAATTTTGGCAAATTGAAGAGATATACTATTTGTTTACAGATTAAAACTGGTTCTGTTTTAAAAAGCAGTAATCATATGAGTTTTATTAAAACTAAAGTAGTAACCTTAGCATTTACTTTAAAAGAGGTGGATCTTCAGAGTATTGCAAAAGCTCCAAAACATGCTGCACGCAACTTAATGATGCGCAATGGGAAAATGGGAAAGTGTGGTATATCCATACTTTCTCGTTAAACTGTAACTAATCTTCTTAGTTGAAGTATGATTTTATTTCATATGTAGTTGCTTTGAATATCATTGTTCAGACAGTTTTTGATAAACAAGAATAAAATTGTGAAATGATTTCTCTCTCAAAACAAATCACTATACCCAGTTTTGAATCAAAGTTGAATTTTCTCTACCATTTTTTGGTATTCTTTTGTGAAATGAACTCTCATATGATAGTAGGATCTTTGGCAAGAGAGAAGACTGGGAGGAATAAATTGGGAAATTATTTGGAAGAAACTTTACTTTCCCAGATAAAGAGTGATAACATTCAGATTTCAGAGGCAACAAATCTCAATGCTTAAGCACATGAAGGCAGAAATGGTTGCATGTGCGTTTCGTTCTACTTATATCTCTAACTATCACGCTAAAAGAATATCCAGTAACAACAAATAGCCTAATTTTTCCAAGCAACAAAGTGTGTGGTACAGCGCCAGAAGAGCAGAATCAATGCATCAGAAAATTATGGAAATTAGTTTTTGTAGGTTTTGATAAAAAGCTCCAGAACTTTGATTTAGACATTCAATCCTGTTGAGAAAATGAGTAACTGCCACAGATATAAATAAATAACATAAGCGAGTGCAACGTACAGCTTTTGGCAGTGAGAATCCTTCAGGTACACTAAAACTAAATCGTAGACAATATTCTTCCCACTTCTGCATTCGCTGGTCGAGGATTGATTGGATCAAATTCCGAATATACGCCACGCCCTAATTTCAAAACAAGGATAGGAATAACATCAACCCTGATAAACCTGAACTCGTAAAAACCCTAATCATAAAGAAAATGGACAAATGACCAACTAAAAAGGGCCAATTTTTATTTTTTTACAAATTAGCAAGAAAAACCTTGCTCGGTTCAGCGGATCTATCGGTGCCCTCAGATTTAAGCAGTGTAGAAGACTCCCTGTGACGGAAAAAAAATTAAGATGGACCGATAAAATTTAGGGGTAATATGCTGGAAGAAGGATGGGGAGAGATCTCACTGGAGGAAGAAATTGAAAGCCTCATCAAGCAGATCGTCAACAAAATTCAGGACCTCGTTAATGAAGAGCTTTGGGCTTAGATTCAAAGATTCAAATATGGCCTCGCTGTTGTTTGTTCCTTCCATTTCTTCTTTTTTCACTTGCGAGATAGATAGAGAAGAGAGGTTTTCAAATTGCCATTTTCTTTTTCCCGCCAGAGGGTAATGAAGGTGAAATTTCCACATAATCTGGTTCTCAATTTGGTCATTTAAGGGCCCGTTTGCCTAGAGAATCTCCGATGGATTAAATTTTTTGGTACGAATTTGCCAAGTGTGCGCGCAACATGTGTGTCGCCTTAAAATTTTATACACCTACTTCAATATGCTTCTTTTTCTCCTAATCCTTCTACCTCAAAAGTAAGTGTTGATAGACTTTATTAATGGGATGACTAATGGCTGTTTATCTTTGTAAATCTATCAAACAATAAACTAAGATTTATGTGTTCTTGAGTGGATAATATAGAGAGAGAAAGTGAGAGCTTAGAGAGAG
>JAPKLY010000329.1:458628-517516 GCA_026898435.1 Prunella vulgaris | reverse complement strand
GTCTTCCTCCATTCGAGTCCCTGTCAGACTGGCTCCCGCTTGTGTTTCTTTGACATCACAGACCTGACTCTGATGCCAATTGATAGAACTTGTGACTTAGAAGTTAGAATCCTAGAAACCTAAGAAAATATTCTTAGATTACCCTAGTAATCAGCATATACACTGTAAAGAGATGATATCTCAATAGCAATATTTTTCATAATAATCCAAAGGGTTTACAATCATTGATATATATAATTCTGAAACTCTTGGGCTAATCAATAATTAAGTAATAATCAGAAATAAATGAGTCAACAAACATTTCAGAGATAAATTGAATTGATTCAACATTCATTGAATCAATTCAACTCTTAAAATTAATTCTTTTCTTGATGCTTTATTTTTCGTGCATAGACTTTAGTGATGGGTGAACTTGCCACCTTGGAAATCCTAACACATTGGTATCAAACTTTTTCTCATCTTTTCAATTAACACAATAACACTGCACCAGTCACACTGTCAAATCTCATCTACACTGTCATAAGAATTCCGTTCAGGACACAAGAGAGATGTTATCAAATATAAATGTGTTAAGCATGCTACGTCAGCGCAAAACTCCTCGTATGACATTCTAACAACAACCGAGAGCTTATGAAATACATTCTTTTTAAATAATATGTACTTGTCTTTGTGTTCTATCAACTCATCCACAAAGCATCTAAGAACCCAATTTGACAACTCATACTCCTTTAACCTAAAGGTTATATCCAAACACCTCCACTAACACCCAAAATGAGGCTCAAATGCATGTTAGTCAATCGTTATCACTGTCCCATAATGATAAAAGTAGATGATGGTCATCAAAAGTAGCCATCACTTTACGAAGATCCTCCTCATATTTATACCAGTGAGACCTATATACCTTGTAACCAGCCTTCATAATTGTATTAATCAGTAACCAGAATGGAGTTTTTTTTATTTTGTTCAACTGTCGTTCGTTGAACCTCAAATTCTTTAATTCCCTTGTAGTAATCACCATGTTACTGCAGAAATGAGTCACATCATCCTTTAATGGTAAAGTTCCTATTCCAATACAGGTCTCACATGTTAAGTCATGAATCAATTCCATTTATTTGGTTTAAGAAATATCAGTCTCTAACTTACCAAAACAATTCTTCAGTACTCTATCACTATTGCTCCAATCAGACATCGAAGCGTCCAGCAGCTCATCTATAATACCTTTACATAAATCTGGATTCCCACTTTCAGATAATGACTCACATCTTTGTACTATGGCACGTTTTCTAGGTCGTAATCTGGATGGCAAAGGACACATATGTATTGTATAAATCAACAAATGGAGAGCATTTTATTGGGACATAACTTGGGGAACATCAACAAAGAATTGGGTATTAACCTTTATCTAACGATTGACTTGTTGGTAAACCAATCTTTTTTTCTTGACATACAAAGAACACAGTTAATTTATCATTAGTAAATATTAGGAATGTATGAATGATAATTAATCTGAACTTTTTTGCAAAACCTATAACTCTATAAGACTTAAAGATCCCAAGCAACAAATAATAGCCAAACACAAACATATAGTTACAAGCAAAAAATATACCTTTGCACTTGCACTGTTTTGTTTGGACACCGTCACGTTTTTTCTTTTCTGGCCATCTATCAAAGATATAGGGTCAAAACATATAATAGTAAAAATGAGAAAATTATAGTTTAACACCAAATACGAAATGCATAATATAGGTTTGTATAATATAACAGAGAATCTAATAGTATAATGAACACTAACATTAGTATAATCGGAAATAAAAATGTCTTATATTCAATATTTGTATCAGCAATATGCATTTTTATACATACTAAGGGCATCTCCAACAATGTCCTCTATTTTGAAGTACTCTATCCTTCATTTTGAAGGATAGAGTCCTCTATATCAAAAATCTTCTCCAACAACAAATAACTATATTATTATATTTTCTACTTTTTTCTTTTTTTTAATTAACTTAACACATTTAAATGGCAATATTGTAATTAAAACCATCCTCCAAAATAAGGATGGAGTACTCCAAATATAGAGGATTTTGGACGATCCTTCATCCTCCATATGATTTTTAGAGTATTGTTGGAGAGGTGAAATACTCTAAATGACTAAATCCAAGAGTATCCTCTATTTTGGAGGATTGTTGGAGATGCCCTAATAAAGCGCGAAAAATATGAACATATACAGAGTACACACCACTGTGCTTGCATAGACGAATCCTCTTATGCTTCCTTCTAACAACATATTTCTGAACATCAATTTCTGATTCCTCTGTTTTTACAATGCGCATCTTTTCCTTACCCATGCTAAAATTCTGCAGTTACAGTGAGTAAAAAACGAAAAGCAGAATAAACAGAATAAATATATCGAAAAACTAGCCAACAACAAGTGCCCTAATGGAAGAAATTTTTACAAAAAAAATACTAGGGCGCGACGATTTTTCCCCAAAAACCAAAATTGAACATCAAACTTAACACAAAAGTGTATATGGTCAAACATAATTGTAAGCAAACAAAGAAATAAAAACAAACCTGAGAATAGAGTGTGAAATCGGAGTGCATAGAAGTCGTCGAACTAAATTTCTGAAATGGAGAACCCTTTCTTTTGTGTATTTTTTTAATTTTATCAATGTTATTCTAAAAACTGAGAATGATTAGATCGTTGCTTTAGAAATACAAAATGTGGAAGTAGAAGGGACTTTGGTAACAATGCATATCAAATGTCAATATCAACTCTTGTAATTAAATTTCTACTTAAGATTACCCTTTAGGACCAATTCGTATTTCAATAAAGTTATTAAACTTAGTAGGGATGACAATGGGGCAAGGCACAGCGGATATCTAAGAACCCATGCCTGCACTACTCCTCTATCCGCCGCCCCGTCCTGTCCCATGCCCCACTGCGGGGCAAAACATTGCGCCCCATGCCTGTCCTGTCGCGGGGCACATTGCTCCGCCCTGCCCCATCCAACCCCATTTTATATATAATTTTATACCAAAATATAATATAATATATATTTTAGACAAATAAAAAATTATTTTAAAATAAAATTAATGCAATAAATTTATCAAAATATATTCAACAAAAATAATTTATAAATAATTTTACATTATAGTTGCAATAAATAAATAAATAAATAATATATTTTTAAATTTATTTAATATATTATAAATGTAGGATATTAATTTTTTTATATGTTATAAAATATTATATATAGAATGTATTTATATATTATAAAATATTACTCACTCCGTCCCATAATTGTTTTCACACTTTCCTTTTTCGTCTGTCCCACAATTGTTTTCACACCCTATAAATGGAAACTATTATTTTAACTTTATCCTCACAATCCAACTAATCTCATTATTTTAATAATATAACTTTACACAACACTTTAGTTTTCTTAAAAGTTGTGCCATCCCAAAGGTGAAAACACCTCTGGGACGGAGGGAGTATATATTTATTTAATATATACAATGGGGCAGAATGGGGCGGGGCGGGGCAGTAAAAATGCAAACCCATGTCTGCCCTGCCCCATGCGCAGGGCGGGGCGGGGCTGCCCCAAATGGAGCACGTCAGGGCGGCCGGCTACGGGGCGGGTCATTTTGCCATCCCTAGAACTTAGGGCTTGTTTGGTGGGCTGAAAAGTTCAGATATAGAAATCATTTCTACTTTTTTTTCAATGTTTGGTAAGACGAAAATGTTGTCTAATTGTCCGGTCCTTTTCACGACTATTCATGTTTTTCATGTTGTTTCATACAATTAGACCTATGGAACAACTACCAACTCATAAAAGAAATCTGACCTCCTCCTCTGATATCTTTCACGATATATTATCTCAATCGCGCGACGGCGCTCAGTCTCGCCCCGCTCAAGCTCGTTGTCCTTGAAGCCACCCCCTCAGAATTTCTCCCACAACCCAGCCCTCGTCCACCTCTGACCGCGGCCCCCGCGGCCGCTTCCCCAGGTTTGAAGAATGAAGTCGTCCACCTCCGGCCGCAGTTGAAGGTTGAAGCTTGGAAATGAAAGCCACTTGTATGTTCCTCACTGGAACTAATGACTACGGAGCCACCAAGAAAATGCCAAATCACGACAGTTTCTCACTCCTCCCCATTTTATCGTTTGTAGAGTCGGTGGAGTGAAAGAGATCAAAGAGAATAGAAAGAAGAAAGGGCGAGAGAGGAGAAGAGAGAGAAGCCCACATCAATTCTAGATTTCAGATTTACAAATTCCAGATCTGAATTACACAAACCTAGGTTGGTTTTTAGATTTTCAGATTCCATATTTAGTTTAATTTATTTTGAGTTTGATTTTATAACAAATTCGAATTGTTGTCTATCAATTTGTCTTGAAAACTTCCAAAGATGATAACCTTTGTAAGAGGCTTTCTCGAAGAAAAAACAGAGCTGCAACAACTTGTTTACATCAATTCTATAAACAGTTTTTATTTTTTTGGAGCAATTCCCCTTCTTGAATTGAGAAATGAAGCACTTGCTGCAGGTATTTTATTTTTTAAATTATTTGTGGGTTTCAGCCAAATTCATTTTCTTTGTCTAGTTTTTATGTTTGTTGGCATTGCTATTGAAGAAAGAAGAATGGAAAATGTTGGCCGGAATTCTGATTCTTCTTCTGATTGAAACATTCCGATTTAGCTTATTGTTTACCGGGCTGTTGACTGGGTTGTTGGCTATGTTGTAGTATCTTTTTTTTTTAATGTTGTCTTTGTTTCCAGTTTGATCTACCAAACAACATGAAAGAAATAGTGTAACTATTTTGGTCTACCAAACATCAGAAACCTTTTCTTGTCATGCCTATCAAACATTAGAAACCGTTATTTTTTGGATGAGATAAGAAAATGGTATCCAGGTGTTTTTCTTGGTCCGTTTTCCTATCATGCCTACCAAACGGGGCCTTATACGTTAAACTCAAAAGATAAAGCTTAGATAAATTTATTTAAATGGGAATATTTTTAAAATATTTTAGCAAAATAGGGGAAAAAGTAGGGGATTTAACAATTTAAAATCAGTGAGACCACTGACTGATGAGGTGTCTTTCGAATTAATTAGTAAAATTCTAATTTTTTGGGTGACGTATCAGTCGGCACTATGATTCACGACTGCATGATTTGACACCTCACATCTACATGAATTTTCAAATGAGATTTACATAGTACAATTCTTTCCTCACAATATCGCTCAAGTTTTTTTTTTTGATCGGTAAATGTTAGTTGTTAGTAGTTAGTTAGTAGTTAGTTCACCAAGTCTCCTTACACCCCAATAATATCTCCAAGTACACCCTTATATCTCCCTCCTAATTCGTTCCCAAGGGGAATCGAACCCAGGTCACTCACTCAAGTGAGGAGCCTGGTGGCCAGATGAGCTAGCTCCCCTGGTTACAATATCGCTCAAGTTATTAATCTCTGATTAGATTAATACACACACACACACACACACACATATATATATATATATATATATATGCATGAACCCTAACTCCTTAACCAAGTAACCAATTCGTAACCAACCAACTAATTTTATGGTTACAACCGCCAAGATTAACTGACCAAAATCCAACAGAATTATTCCTCCAAATGCATGAAATAACCAACTCTGTTACTGACTTGAGACCACCTTCATTCTTTTTTGTCTCAGTTAGTTATGAATATTCAGTTCATAACTGTTAGTTCAGGATAGTTCAAAGAACGTCTCAACTGAAGTAACTTAGAAAACCGGTGTATTCAGCTCAGGATAAAGTAACTCAAGACTGGTGTCTTTCAGGAAACTGAGCTTTCAGTAAACAAGTGCCTTCAGGATCAGAACACCAAGACTCAGTATCAAACCCATGCTCATGGTCAGGATCAATCCTGAGATGCTTAATGGATTTTCCTCTTTTGTTTTCTTGTTCACTAACCCAATCTTTGAATTTTGTTAAGGTTTCACTCTACTGCTTCAGTATGAACACCCATACTTTCCCACCTCCATGAGTCTCAACCTTAGCTGGTCCCCAGATGTCAAAATGAACATAATCCAGAGGTGCATCAGTGGTCTTCTTACCCTTTGGGAATGAGATCTTCTTGGACTTGCTCAGAACACAATGCATGATCACAGAAATCCAACTTCATTGTTTTTTCCTCCCCAAATACCTTCTGCTTCGCCAGTTCTTTGAGTCTCCTTTCTCCAATATGGCCTAATCTCTTATGTCATATCATACTCCCAGTGTTATCCATGACATTATTTACTGAACCAGTAGAAGTGCTACCAATGAGGATATACAATCCATTGACCTTCTTCCCTTTCATGTATACATTATTGTCTTTTTGTAACTAGGATGAACCCATCCTTTGTGTTGAATTCATAACCCAGTTGATTTAGTGAACCCAGGGAGATCAGATTCCTTTTCAGTTCAGGTACAAACCTCACATTTGAGAGTACTCTATCCACTCCATCATGTAACTTTAACCTGACAAAACCACTCCTCTTCACCTTGCAGGTTTGATTGTTGTCTAGCACAACTGAGCCCCTATCAAACCTCCTCAACCCCCTAAATAATGATTCATCAGCGCACATGTGGAGTGAACATCCTGACTCAAGTATCCATTCATCATTTTGCTTCAAGTTTGTCACAGTCAACACCTCAGCACTAATACCCTTCATCAGCAACAGTTATATTAGTCTTTTGTTCCTCTCCTTATTTCTTATTTCTTTCAGGGCAATTCTTCTTTAGATGACCAGTTTTGTGGCAAGCAAAACATCTCATCTTCTCAATAAATTATCCAGATTTTGATCCTTTGTGTTCTTCTTCTTCTGAAATCATTTCCCGCCCTTCTTGAATTTGACATTTAGGCCTTCAACTTGCACTGAAATTTTCTTGTCAATTTGTAACTGCAGAGATTTGGTTTTGAGTGTAGCTAGAATATCATCAAAGAATAATTGATCTTGCCTCCCAAATAGTAATGCATCCTTTAAATTCTCTAAGAATTTGGGCAGAGAATTTAAGAGCATCAGAGCCTTGTCATCATCATGAATCTCCACTCCCAGGTTTTCAAGATCATCAGCAGCCTTGTTAAACTCCTCATGTTGCTCAATCCACTCCTTCTCTTCAGTCATCTTGAAGGAAATTAGTTTCTGCTTCATGAACAACTTGTTGGTGACAGTCTGATACACCTTCTCCAGTTTACTCCAAACACCAATGTCTATCTTCCCCTTGCACACCTCTCTCAGAGGCTTATCCCCCAAATACAGGATAATGTTGCTATGAGCTTTCTCCAAAATCTCATGATTCTTGATTGGATTTTCATACGAGGAGGAGGGCCATTGGACTTCAGGCTTCAGGGCATTTGCTAGCCCGTGATGAGTCAAAAGAGCCTTCATCTTGATCTTCCACAAACCAAAAGCGTTTGCTCCAGTAAATTTCTCAAAATCCAACTTAGTAGATGCCATGATTGATGATTGAATCAATTGATTTTTCCTATAGACGGCGCCACTTGTTGTGAATGTAATCGACCTAGACTTCAACTATTCAAGCAATATTCAAAACAATGAAGAACTCCTTCTTTCAGATTCATATTAACACAATTGCAGAAAATAAGAAAATCAAAACAAAAGATTTACGTGGTTCGATCAATTGATCTACGTCCACGGGATGAGGTTCCTTACTTTCACTAATTGATGAAGAATAATATTTACATAGTACAATTCTTTTCTCACAATATCGCTCAAGTTATTAATCTCTGATTAGATTAATACACACACACACACACACACACACATATATATTGTACATGAACCCTAACTCCTTAACCAAGTAACCAATCCGTAACTAACCAACTAATTTTATGGTTACAACCGTCAAGATTAACTGATCAAAGTCCAATAGAATTATTCCTCCAACTGCATGAAATAGCCAACTATGTTACTGAATTGAGATCGCCTTCATTCTCCTCTGTCTCACTTAGTTATGAATATTCAGTTCATAACTGTCAGTTCAGGATAGTTCAAAGAACGACTCAACTAAAGTAACTCAGGAAACCAGTGTATTCAGCTCAGGATAAAGTAACTCAGGACTGGTGCCTTTCAGGAAACTGAGTTTTCAATAAACAAGTGCCTTTAGGATCAGAACACTCAGACTCAGTATCAAACTCATTCTTAGGCTCAGGATCAAAATCAGTACTCAGCATTCAGTCTCAGGATAAATACTCAGATTTTAGGATCAGGACCAGAACTCAGAATTCAAACTCAACTTAACTTTTACACATTACATCATGAAAGAAATGAAGAAGAACTCTTAAGGACAGGTCAACCTCTTATCATCTATGGACCTTACTTTGGAGAAGGAATTTGGCCCTTTTTGCACCGTACCTCATTGTATAGATGTATTGGACCAGTGAGTGCTCTGTTACCTAGGGGATTTTTACTCTCTCTCCCCCTCCCTCTCTCTCACACAACTATGTTACCCACTAACATCTACATCTCAATAAATTTATTGCTTCCATAACATATATATTCATTTTTATATTTTTCCTATAATGAAAGCAACAATCCACAATCTTCATCAAAATATTTCTCTTTCTTTAGGCTATTCTCCTTTCCTATCCTTGTAGATCAAGAATTCACTAGTGAATTTGAAGAAATGACCACCAATATTGGTATGACATGAATAATGGAGATGGAGGGTATACACATGCATTCTGAGCAATGTTGATCAAAGGAATGAAAGCAGAATAGCTAGGTAACCACTAGCTACTTTGTTTTAAACTTTTAATTATAAATTTCTCGGTGCATTAATTGTGTTATTTGATTAAATAATTGTTGAGTTAACAATGATTGTTTGAAATCAATTGGAATAAAGAAAATTGAAGAACACCAAGATTTACGTGGTTCGATCAGAAATGATCTACGTCCACGGATGAGGCACCTCTCTCACTAATCGATGAATTATAATACAAATTACAAGTATTTTGGATCTCTCTATGAATGTACTGTGTGTCTCTCTCCTTGTTCTTCCCTATACACATGAGCATATATATATAGGAATAGGGAAACCCTAATTAATGCTAGTGATCGTAACCAACTAACATGAAACTGCTACAGTTGCAACCGAAAATGAATAACTATCAGAGCTCAACGGTCTTCAGTTTTGATTCTGTTAAACTGATCGCCAGTTGCCCAATTTGAAAGTTTAAACCGCTTCGTAATTGATTCTTGGTTAATTCCTAACTTGGAGCCAGTATGCTCCTTTTCTGTCTGCTGATGTGATATGTCCTCAGCTAAGTCTGAGCACTCAGCTGATATCATCAGTAGTCCTTCATCAGTAGACCTTCATCCTGACTAACCAGCCTGACCATCATCCTGACCAACTGATCTGACCATCATCATGTCTGATCATCCTGACCACTTAGGAGACTACATCAGCTGACCCCCCCTCAGCTGACTCCGCTGATATACCAGATGACTTTCAGAAGACTTCCAGATGATCTCAGCTGACCATATCAGATGACCCTCAGCAGACCTATCAGCTGACCCCATTCAGCTGATAGTATTAATGTTCAGTTAATCAGCAGTACTTGCTCATCTGATCTTTATTTCACTTTCTTTGCACCCATAACAATAATGATGCAAGTAAGATGATGTTTTTTTGAATATGGTTGTCAAATGCCCCCTCCATCTATGATTGGTTTTATTTTGCTAAGGCACCAATTTTTTCCCTATTTTGGCAAAAGCAAATATCACTAATAGTCTAATATACATAAATTCGCCTAAAACTTATAAGTCACTTTAAATTTGTTAGGACTATAGAACATATAAAACGAAAGAGGGAGAGAGAGAGAAAAGAGGACTTGGTGGATTCCTCTTCTTGATTTTTTCAATCTGCTGTGTATCGGTTTTAATTTGAAAGAATAATTAGAAAAGAAATGACCTCTTCTTCAATCTGTAGACTTTTCTTCTTAATTTTTCTTGAGCACCGATGGGAAGCAGAAAGAAAAAGAAAGACACGGTTTCTTTTCAATTCGCAAAATAGAAATAAAATTTTTACTGTTTTTTATTTAAAATTAATTTTATTTTTAAAAAACATTGGTTAAAAGAGGTGAAGGATAAAATTAAATATGGACCGGTGAACATGCCATATTTGATATTGTTATGTATAAAAATAAGCTGAGTATTGAATGCTGAAATCTAGTTAGGAATCCTGATCCTGAGGTTTTGGGTCAGGAGGGAAATTCCTAAGGTGACATCCTGAGCCTGAGCGAAGGTTTCACCCTGAGTCTGAGTGTGCTGATCCTGACTCTCATCCTAAGTGTTCAGATCAGTGAAGACACTTGTACTAAAGACTCAGTAGAACTGAAGACGCTATCCTGAGAAGATTATCCTGAGCTGAAATCACCTACTTCCTGAATCACTTATCCTGAATCATATCCTGAGCTGACAACTGAGTATGGCGAAGAATATTTAGACTGAGTGATAAAGTCGGTTATTTGGACAGCTGGCGGAGCAATCCTATTGGACGCCGGAACAGTTATTCTGGGCGGTTATAACCATACGAATTCGTTGATTGGTTATGAGCTCAAAGACGGTTAAAGGATAAGGTCTATAAATACGTATTCATTCCAGTGAATTGTGAGAAGAGTTGATATTCTAAATCTTTGAGAGTGAGAAAGCTTGTATTCTGAAAACATTATTCATCTATTAGTGAAAGTGAGCAACCCCATCCGTGGACGTAGATCAATTCGATCGAACCACATAAATTCTCTGTTCTTTGATTTCTTCCATTTTATTTCTGTTAAGTGTGTTCTTGGGAGTTCTTCACAATTGTTCAGATTATTTGAAGTCTTATTGAAGTTTGAATCACAATTCGTCCCATAACTATTTGACAAAATAGATTTAGTCCCAAAATTAACTTTTTATTAGATTTAGTCCCAAATTTTTTAATAAGGTCCAATTTAATCCCAAAATTAACTTTTTATTAGATTTAGTCCCAAATTTTCTTGTAAGGTCCAATTTTAGTCCCAAAATTAACTTTTTACTAGATTTAGTCCCAAATTTTTTGGTAATGTCCAATTTTAGCCTCAAATAAAAGGTGAAAAGTGAATATAAAAAATCATAATATATGTAAAAAATAAAATTCGATTAGCAAAAAATTAATGAAATAATATAAATACACTTTTTATAAAAATAATATAAAAATTAATGAAATAATGTAAATACAAACTCGTAAAATCTAAAATACAAAATAATATAAATACATAAAAACTAACGAAATTAATGAAAATTAATATAAAAATAATATAAAAATTAATGAAATAATATAAATACAAAAAATTAATGAAATAATATAAATAATATAAAATTTTTGTAAAATCTAATGTTATTTCACTTTTTACCTTTAATTTGGGATTAAAATTGGACTTTATAAAAAATTTGGGACTAAATCTAGTATAAAGTTAATTTTGGGACTAAAATTGGACCTTATTTTTGAAAATTTGGGACTAAATCTGATAAAAAGTTAATTTTGGGACTAAATCTATTTTGTCAAATAGTTATGGGACGAATTGTGATTCAAACTCGTCTTATTGAGATCGATTATTCCGATTAAATTCACAACAGATACTCTCTCCGTCCCAGATGTGTTTTGATCTTTGGGATTGCACACTTTTTAAGAAAAGTAGGATGATATGTAAAATTATACTATTAAAATAATGAGATTAGTTGGATTCAATGTAAAAATAATGACATTTTGTGTAAATATGTGAATGTTGTGAGAATAAATTTAAAATAATAGTTTTTATTTATGGGTGTAAAAACAATTATGAAATGGATGAAAAAAGAAAATGTAAAAATAATTATGGGATGTAGGAAGTAATCCCCACAATCATTTTTGCATAGTGAACTAGGATGTGGTTGATCCATTTTTTAACATCTACCTTTTTATTGTTATTTAAATCATATGGATTTCTTCAATGTTAGGTAATTCTTATATGATTCATTCTTCTGAGGCTAACCATAGGATATTAAAAAAATTAATTTGGGGAGTATCTTTAGGAAAAATTACAAAGTATTTTACAAAATTGATACTAATTACATATTGGTTCTGTGCACAAAAAATTTATACTTATATGTAAATATTGTGAAACAATTTATAAATATAATTATTTTTAAAAATCAATATCTTTTAATAATGGACGTCGAACCTCAGATTTAAATGAACTTGCTAGGGAAAGCTAGTGTTACTCATTCGATTCATGGTCCTTGTAACATCTTTAAATTTAAATGAGTCACCACATTCAGTCCGCCCGATTTGTTGTAAGAACCGTAATTAGATAAATGTGCATTTGTATATTGACAAAAAAATGACTATGCTTACAAACTGATTCACATTATTTGCACAAAAGTATAATTTTTTTTTACACATAAACTTTTTTTTTATTTTGCAAACCAATTTATAATTAGTGTCAATTATTTTGTAATTTTCCATAAATAAAAAAACATGCGAAGTAAAAATATATTCTGAGTTGTCCAACAAGCACATGATTGCCCATTCTAAAGAAACAAGACATGGTTAGATCTATAATCTATACTTTTTAGTTAACATTAAAAAAATTAATAACTATCACAACAGAAATCTAAACACAAGTAACAGCATCTTTCAAATGAGGTGGAATAAATAGCATCACCAGTGAGGATGACTGTAAGTTGTTCATTCCCCAAATTCCATTGTTGTTGTTGGATTCTTTTAACTGATTTCGCGAGTGACTTTCGGCACAGAAATGCATTTACCTCAATCATCTTTATCATTGGGAGTTCACCTATTTCCGAAGGAACCTCTTGAAGGTTGTAGCAAGATCTCAATATCAATTGCTCGAGTTTGGGAAAATGTTCACTCGACCCAACATTCCAATATGCGAGATTATCTGTGAAATTCAACTTTAAGTATTTGAGCTTCTGAAATTCATCATCTCTTGTATCCCATCTATTTCCTTCAAAATCAACCAAGCATAATTTTAGTACCTCAAGGTTTTCCAATCTCCCAATCATTGACATTGTCTTCCTATCCAACTTCACAGGACCAAAAAGACTCATCTTTTTAATGCTTGAGGGGAAACTAATTTCCTTTCTAAACAGAGGTTTAGTGCAAATTAGACGAAGTGACTCAAGTCGTGTCAGGAAGCTCAGGTCGATATTTCCAAATACCCTCTTATCGTACTTGCATTTGAGTTTGCAAAGATGGGGTGAACATTTCAGCATCTCTTCATCCTTGGCATTTCGAATCACGACCAATGAGAGATATTCGAGTTTGTTTGTTATGGAGACGGCATTGCAATCATCATCATATCCTGAGCCGTTTGGCACCTCAATGTGTCTCAACTTGTTCATTTTCATTACTGCTGAGGATAGACATACCCTTTTATTTGACTCCACACGAAGATACTCCAAATTCACAAGGTTGCCTATTGATGGAGGCAGATCATTGAAAACCAAGTATTTTAAGGAAATCAGATATTCAATTCCAGTTAAGTAAATAGAGTAATGCCCCAAAACCAATACTCTCACTAGTCTCATGTCAAGAACATAGGGTTGGGCCATCATTGTAACGTCAGGAAATTGATAGTCTATTTTCCAGCAAGTAATCCAATTTGAACATGAATGAGCTAATATCAGGTGTTCATCTCCAATTTTCCAGTGTCTAAAAATATCAACAAGGTAAAAAAATTTAAAAAACATTGGAGAGAAGTAATATATATATATAACATCAAAGATAAACAGTAATTCTCAACGCTCAATGATGAAAAGAATTAGACAGTAATGCGGATTGTTTGGTATGGGATATAAGTCCTAGTTCTACATAGTGATGTTATACGGCTTTAACATAATACTCCCTCCGTCCTCAGTATTTATTCACATTTTGTGTGGACACGAATTTTAAAAAAATAAAATAAAGTAGATAAAGTAAAGACACTGTGTAATAATTGTGGGGTCCACTAGTAAATAAAATAATTGCATGCGAGTGTTATAATAAAACAATATTTTTTAAGAAGGAATATGAATATTTTTTAGATACGGACAAAAATAAAAAGTGTGAATAAATATTGGGGGACAGGAGGAGTAGTATTTTAATACTCATCAAATTCCTATCAAATAATTGTAGTTACACCTCAATATTATATCTACCTATTCACAAAATCTTGGGTGAACCCAAGTGCAGAATATGCACTTGGGATTTAAATCCAAGTTTAATTTTAATTTTGACTAATTCAATTTTGGGTATGAGGGGTTAAAATTGATTTTGATATTGAGACCCAATTAAGGGTACATGAGATGCATCCAAGACACACACCTACCTATTTATATATATAAGCATCTTATCATTGACCCTTACATGAACATACATGTCACAAGTAATTTAAAGAGGATGTTTGGCTAAATTTATTTTAAACTCGTATAAATTTTAATATAGTATAAATTATTTAAGAATTTATAAGATATTAATTTTAAGATTCTTAAGTTGTTAAAATATTTAATTAATACAATTTATAATATATATTCTTTTATTTTTTATATTGAAATAGAGATAGAGGGATAGGGTTGACGGGTGCATAGGGGTGAAGGTTGTTGGATTTCAATAATTATGAATATGAGTTTGTGGAATAATGTGTAATAGTTGGGAACACTAAGGGTATGTTTGTTTTGGAATTTAAGGGGTCGTAGCAAGTCATGACTTTGAAATCACGAGATGTGAAAATCTTGATGAATAGTAAAAGTGTGTGTTTGTTTTGGGATTTTAGTAGGGTAAGATGTTACTTTATGTCAAATTAAAGTGTGATAAAGATTGATTTTATAGGTATAATAATAGGTATAATAAGTATTTTATGAGCGTACTGAAGGAAGAACACTAGAAAAATACACAGAGAATTGCTGAGTTTTTTCGACTTAGACTTCAAGTTTCAAATAATATATTTGACTTTATAAACTCTATTTATAGTGCTCTAATTTACTCATGACTTTGCATTTGCTCATAATTGGGCCCTTGGAGATGACTGCTCATAATCCCGTGTGAAAGGATGGATTTAAAAATAAATTAATTTAAAGAAATATATATGTAAAAAGACGAATGGAAAAAGTAAAGGAGACATAGGGATGGAAAGTAGTTGAGATGAGGAATTTTAAATGACATATTTTTTATGAAGATTTAAAATTCCTCCATTTTAAGCATAACTAAAACTTAAGTATTTGTAAATTCATTTAGGCTCCATTTGGATGGATGAATTTGAAAATGAATGGATTTAAACAAAAATACATGTAAGAAAGCATACATTTTTAGTTATGAATTATAATTAGATGGGAGAGAAGGGAAAAAATAAGAAAAATGAGAGATGAAAAGTGGTAGAGGTGAGGGACTTCAAATAACATGGGTTTGAAGAGGATTTAGAAATCTACCATTTTAAACATAAAATGGAATCTAAGTATTTGTAAATTCATGGAGAGGGTGGTTATTTGTGTGTGAAATCCATGGATTTCAAATCCACCCATCCAAATGGAGCCTAAAAAAAATATATGTACGAAATCATACATTTTAAGTTAAAAATTATAAAGAGATGGGAGATGAGGAAAAAATTAAGGAAAATGAGAGATGAAAAGAGGCAGAGGAGAGAGATTTCAAATGACATGGGTTTGGAGAGGATTTAAAATTCCTCCATTTTAAAAATAAAATGAAATCTAAGCATTTGTAAATTCATGGAGAGTATGATTATTTGTGTGTGAAATCTATGGATTTCAAATCCACCCATCCAAATGAAGCCTTAACTTACAATGAAAAAATGATTATTTGTATGTGAAATCCATATATTTCGAATCCACCCATCCAAACGAGCCTAAAAAAAATTTATATGACATTTTAAAGAGACAGAGTAAGTATAGTTGTAGTTAGCTTACTTGCTGTTCACAAATCGCATTAACTTTTCTTCCTCACATATCTTCAAGCATAGGTCACGCAACAAATCATGAATCATACAAGTTTTGACTCCACCATCTGATCTTCTTTTGGCAACCATTACTAGACTTTTATCAATTAGCTCCATTAAATAATCTTCAGCAGCACTCTCCACATTCTTTTCATTTTCCTTGTGAATGAATCCTTCCGCGATCCACAATTTAATCATATCTCTAACGCGGATTTCTGGATCTTCATGAAATACGCCAAGATAAAGAAAGCACGGTTTCAAGTGTTGTGGTAGATGATTGTAACTGAGTTTCAAAATTTGCATCACTGAACCGTCTCCATCATCAAGAACATACGAGGATAGCCTTGTTCTCACTTCTCTCCATGCTCTTTCTCCTTTGTCCACAATTGAAAGAATTCCAGCTATTACAACTGCTGCAAGTGGCACTCCACGACAATAAGCAGCAACTTCTTTTCCAATTTCCAGCAATTCTTTAGGGCATGGCTGATTGTCGAACACCTTCTTCTCTATTAGCTCCCAACATTGGTCAATTGACAAAAAGGGCATTGCATACATTATGCAATTAGGTGGAGCCACATCTCTATTTCTAGTTGTGAACAATATCCTGCTTCCATTTCCATCATCTGGGAAGCATCTAAGCAATTCATCCCATACATTTGATTCCCATATATCATCAAATACAAGAAAGTATCTTCTTCCCTTCAGTGTTTTGTGAATGTGTTCTACTAACCTTTCTTCCTCCATTTTCTCAATACTATCTTTGTCAAGCTTACTTGCAATATTCATTAAAATGCTAGTCAGTAAACTTCGCCTCGTATATGTTTGGGAGACGACACTCCATGAGAGTTTGTCAAATCTATACTTAACAGAGGAATGATTGTACAGTTTGTTTGCTAGAGTAGTCTTACCAAGTCCAGGCATCCCAAAGATAGAGATGACTTGCAGCTCTGCTCCTCCTCCAACAAGCTGATCTAAGATATATGTCGCCTTGTCCTCAAAACCAACTATTTCTTCACCAACCACAGTGTTTCTCCTAGTCAGAGACGACGATAGTTTGTTGAAATACTTTGCAACTTTTAAGCCACCAAATTTCATTGAAATATTTCGGAGCTCAATCCCAGAAAGTTCAATCTTGTGGTTGACGTCAATGAGCCTGCTGACAAGATACCACCGAGGAGCATCTCCAGCCAAAAATGAGACGATGAGAAATTCAGCTTCATGAGCAAAATCTCCAATTTGCATATAACATTCTTTCAATTCTCCAATTTCAAAAGGTTGTGGAGAACGTTCATCCTTGATGAATGATTGCAAACAGAGTAGCCCCTGATGGAGAATTTTGATTTGATCCTTCACATCAGCAACCAGACTATCATCTCGATTCATTAGGTCCTCCACATCACGAATTAATGAATCAACAACTAGGAGTGAGTCAAGCACAGAAGTCTTGGGAGTCATATAAGTCGACCTGCTCATAATAGGCACAACATCAAAAAACTTCATGATATTAGCTTTCAAGAGGTCGATACTGTTAAAAATAACAGCAATCCTCTCATCCATTTCTCCCTCAGCTCCCTCCGTGAAGAAGAATAAGGAGTGGACAAAACTCCCAGCCTCATTAGCCGCAGCTTCAAATTCTGGCAAGAGATTCCGGAATTCTTCATGCTCATCGACACACAACATCAATGATGTGTCCCGAAGAACAGTGATAAGAAATCGCAGCTCCTTTTCAAGATCGGCAATTCGATCTTCACATGAATCAATAACCAAACCTGTTTTGTGGTACAGCAATCGAACAAGGAAATTGATGAAAACTCCCACCTGTTGAAATTTGGTGATCTGGTTTTTCTCCAGCCTCCGCACCGTGAACATTACCTCCTTAAACTTGTGCGCGAGTACGGTCGCCGGAATAGGTGAAATTACGCGCTCGATGTAGCTGATAACTCCGTCGGCTTCCAATAAATGTCGCTCCGCATCGGAAAATGAAAAAATGTTGAGATAATTGAAATAACTAGCGAAGATTACCGCATGTGATCTCGTGCAGGAAATTTGCAGTTGATCAGTAGAGATCCTCAACGCTCCCATTTTCAGGCGAGGGTTGTAATGGGAGAGTTTTGGAAGGTGCTAATCCGGTTTTTGATATCAATACTTTGTTTGATTTGGAGGCTTGATTACATTATAGCATTTTATTATAACGTGATACGTAGCATAACTAGGGGTGACAATTTTGTATACGACACGATAACACGACACGAAAACGATACGAAAATTGCGGGTTAGTGTTTAATCTTATCGTGTTTGTGTTCTTATCGTGTCGATCTGATAAGGACACGAATATTTCGTGTCGTGTTCGTGTCGTGTCAACTCGTTAAACACGATAAAATTAACAGATGACTCATTAACCCGTTAACAACCTGTTAATCTGTTAGTGATCTGATATACATTACTAATATGTATCTGATAGTAGCACGTTAATAAATTTTAAATACAAAATATTAAATATATTACTATTAAAATTGATAATAAAATATAAAATTTATTAATTTTCGTGTCCTTATCGTGTTCTTATCGTGTCGTTTCGTGTCTTTATTTATTTAATTAATTTTTTAAAATTGATAAATAAACTTTCGTGTCATTATCGTGTTGACACGAAATTTTTTGTGTTCGTGTTCGTGTTTACCTATATCTTATCGTGTCGTGTTCGTGTTTCACCTTATCGTGTCGACACGATAAACGACACGATTACACGATTTGCCACCCCTAAGTATAACTAGGGAATGGATTTCTTTCCAAAAGGAAAAAAAAAGCAAGGAATAAAAGACATTTTATTATATATAAAGAAAAATTAAAAGTGATTCTTAGATGGTTGCGGGAATTCAAAGCAACAATTATTTCATCAATAAAGTTAATCATGATTAGATAAAATTGTGAGTGGTAAACTAGGAAAAATAAAATTAAAACTTTATCAATAAGAATTAAAAAAAAAAGAGCAAGTCTCCTGTACACCAGTTATATATACAGTGTAACTCTAGTTCATTTTTAAATAGTTAAATAGTTAATAACTGAAAAACTTAACAGTTTATTACTGAAAAATGTATCTTTCATAGTTAACTTTTCAGTAATAAATTGTTTAACTTTTCATTTATAAACTGTTTAATTTTTTAAAAATAAATTTGAATTACACCAGCATACAAGATTAATCCAAAAAAAAGAGGAAAATTCAAAAAGTACGGTGTAACCCATATAAATTTTTTAAAAGCTACTCTTAATATTAGATTCTGACAAGTGTAGATTCACATAATATTGCAGTTAATATTGTGATATAATGATTTATTTATGTTTAATAACATCACGTGTATATATGTTGCATTTAGATGCGTAGAAAAATTGGAAAAACATGAGGATGATTAGATCGTTCTTTAGAAATACAAAATGTGGAAGAAGAAGGGACTGTGGTAACAATGCATATCAAATGTTAATTAAATTTCTAATTAAGATTAGGACCCATTTTTATTTCAATAAAGTTATTAATCTTATGACTCATTTGGTTCGTAAGATAAAAATATATATCCATTAAAAACATGCATATTTTTTAAGGATAGATATTTTTATCTTACGAACCAAATGAGCCCTTATAAGTTAAACTCAACGGATAAAACTTAGGCAAATTTATTTAAAACAAAATATTTTAACAAAATAGGAAAAAAAGGATTTAGCAAATTAAAATTAGTGATAGCGAGAGTCTGACACTACCCCACTGGTGAGGTATCCTTCGAATTAATGAATAAAATTCTATTTTTTTTTTGTGATATGTCAGTCGGCACTGCGAATCACGACTGCTTGATTTGACACCTCACGTGAATCTACATGAATTTTTCCGTATGTGATTTGGGAAGAGCAAAAGCATGTTGACAACATGAATCTAGATGAACTTTCATATGAGATTTGAGAAGATCATAAGAACAACTCTCTGGTTTTGATGACTATCTGTTTTTTTTTTTTTTTGAAAAACTTAGTTGAAGGATAGAATGGATCAAACTCGAGGCACATGGGATGATGTATATAGAAATCGCACATTGCATGAAAGAGATGAAGGAAGAACTCTTTAAGGACAGGTCAACCTCTTATCATCTATGGCCACAAACTTGGCCCTTTAAATTCTACAAAACAATTTCTAAAATAATTTTTTTCCAAAAGTTGTGAGAAATAACTTTGAAAAAAATCTATTTTAAAAACAGTTTTAAATGTTTCAAAACAGACACTAGGTGTTCTGTTTTTCAGTGGAATTTTTACTCTCTCCCTCCCTCCCTCCCTCTCAACCACTAAATGATCATGGATATACATATTTTCTTCCCTTTTCTTATATACTCCCTCTGTCCCACTATAAGTTGCTCATGTTGCCATTTTCGTCTGTCCCACTATATGTTGCTTATTATTTTTTTATCTTTTTTGAAAACTACTATTCACTTCTTTATTATCATTTTCAATACTTTTTACACTATTTTCATTACTTTTTCACTTTTCTCCATCACATCACTCATACTTTTTCACTTTTCTCCATCACATCACTCATACTTTTTCACTTTTTCCATCACATCACTTATACCTTTTCATTTTTTTATTACATCATTTATACTTTTTCACTTTTACCTTAATTTGTATGCCCAAAAGCAACGAGCAACTTATAGAGAGGTGAAGGGAGTATAATTTATTGTCTCCATAACATATATATTCATTTTTATATTTTTCCCCTAAGGAAAGTCACAATCCACATTCTTCATCAAAATATTTCTCTCTTTAGGCTGTTCTCCTGTAGATCAAGAATTCACCAGTGAATTTGAAGAAATAGCCACCAATATTGGAATGGCATGAATAATGGAAATGGAGGGTATATACATGCATTCTGAGCAATGCTGATCAAAGGAATGAAAGCAGCATAGCTAGGTAACCACTAGCTACTGTGTTTTAAACTTTAAATTATAAATTTGTCGGTGTATTAATTGTGTTGTTTGATTAAAAGGTAAATTACATATAGGATCTTTTAAGATAGTATATTAACCTACTGGAATACCCAAAATCTCAACTTACAAGGAGGGTCACATTTGTGACCACCCAAACAAAAAGTGGGAATAGCTCACATCCTAGACTTCTCTTTCTCTCTCTCTCAATACAAACCCCAAATCACATTATATTCAGATTTCAAAAAAATTTGAAAACCCATTCTCATCGTCCCCCTATCCCAAAATCTCTCTCTCCTCGCCGCCGCCTCATCGTTGGAGCGGCGCCCTCACCGATAGGAGCCGGAAACACACTGCCACACAGAAATGCGGTTCAGGGGTGCGACGGCGAACAGAGATTCGCTGGCGACGGAATTGGTGCGTGCAAATTCCCAGCGTGTTCTTCCAGATTCCGGCGGCGACGTGCTTGTTCTTCCAGATTTGGCGGCGTGTTCTCCTAGATTCGGCGGTGACGTGCTTCTAGAAGAATTCCGGTCTGCGATGCGATTCCGGCGATGGTAAGGTTTTGCGAGAGACGAGGTTTTGCAGTGGTTTTGCAATTGTTTTCCAAATGTTTTGCGGCAGAGACGATGGTTTTCCAAATGTTTTAGTATCCGTTCGCGTATTGTTATTTGTTGGTTAGGTTTTGGTTTTTATTTCTCAGGCTGAAGAGTTGGTTTGATTTGACATAAACACCCTTATGAATAAGTTCATAATCTCATGTCTCTCTCCTGTCTCTCTCTCCTCCGCGAACTGATCATCCCATTCCAAATGTTTTCTGTATCCGGCCCAAATGTTTTTTATTTATTTTGTTTATAGATTTTTTTTGTATAATAGAATTGATCTATTTGATTTCATTGTAATTTGTTAAAATTTGGTAATTATTGTTCTGGGTATATGAAAATGTGGAATATGTTCTGGGCATATGAAAATGTGGAATATGAGATATGTTATGGGGATATGTTCTGGGCGTATGAATATGAGATATGTTCTGGGAATAAAAAATGTGAAATATTGAGGAAAACCTGAATTTTCTGGGCATATGTTCTCGGACTATTTCTTTGGGTTTTATTTTTGAAGAAATGGATTTGGAATTGAGATTTCTGGGTTTTATTTTTGAAGAAATAGATGTGTAATTGCTGTAAAATTTCTTTTTTTTTTCTATTTGATTTCACTGTAATTTGTGAAAATTTGGTAATTATTGTCATGTAATTTTTGTAAATTTTATTTTTAGTGGAATAAATATTATTGCCTTCTATTCAGTATTTTTACTTTATATGCAATTTTGTATATGATATTTAGAAAAATATTAGTATATATGCAGAACAATATTAGTATATATGCAGAAAAATATTATATATATGCTAATGGAAAAAAATGCATATACGAAAATAACTACTGAATATATTAATGTAATTTTAAAATTAAAAAAAAAAGAAAAATATGAATTCTGAAAAAATAATATTAAATATTAAAAAAATGAAAAATATAAAATTTGAATGGAGAAAATTTTGAATTCGAAAAAAAATGAAAAAGTCACAATCATAATTATAAAACAATAGTAAGAGAAAAAATTTAAACTGAAAACAAAATTAAAAAAAAAACAATTGAAATGGTCAAATTTTTTTTGAAAGAGTAAACAATAAAAAGATTTTGAAAGATTAAACAAATAAAATTTTGAAAAACAGCCGAACTGCTGTGACACGTGTTTTACAACACTTACTTCCCAAGTGTAAGAAGTTCGTGTAGTACTAGTAAGTGCCCGGTTAAATTTATGTGTCGGCACTCGATTGTAGTGAAAATCAACTTGTTCCCCACTAAACTAAATTGCAAAAATTAAAATAGCAACAATTAACTAGAACAAAGAACTTAAACTAGAACTAAGAAATTCACTAAACAAGACACTAAAATAGCAAACAAGTAGACAAATCAATAAGACAACAAATACGAGAAAAGTGTGTTCGAGTGTTCTTCATTATGGGGTAATCAATTAATGGTTTGACAAGTTCATTTATCCCTTTTGTCGGTCAAAGATAGGAGCAATCACGATTAATATACATTAAACCGTACTGGATAAGCCAAGGATTAACGCGTCAATTAAGCATGTAGATTGTTATAGGAATAGTTAACCGTTTTCCATCCGGGTAATCACACAAGGCTAAGAAAATTCCTAGCGTGCTTTTCCACTCGTATACTAAGGTATCCCACTTTTTATCCCCTCACTAATTATCTAAATGTTAATTCGAGCAATTAATGTAGATTAATGGATTTTCTAATGAAAATTATCCAACTCTCGTTGCGATAATCCAATATTAACTCAATCACCTAATTAAACTCACACCCATACGAAATAAAATATCTATCCAACTCTCGTTGCAACAAACAATCAACTCATATAAATTAAAAGAGCAAAATCATGCAATTGATCTAACAATCCCCATTAATATAATCATCCAACCTCCAATTAGAATATAATCACAAAATCAATCTACTAATCAATCACCCACATAATTCCAAACACCCAAACACTAAAAATCTAGCCAACAATCATAACATTAAACACAAATAAAATCATAACAAGATAAAAGCAATAAACCATAAACATTAAAATAAAACTAGCAAAATTAATTAAAGAGTAGAAATCACCTTAAATAGGAGTTCCAACAGGCTCACTCTTCAACAATATCTTCAACCAAAATAAAAATCTAACTAAAAAAGTGTAAACCCTAATTAAAATGGTTGAGTGTGTGTGAAGTGGTGGGAGGAGTTGTCTCCCAGCTTGGGTTGCAAACGAATCGAAGCGAATAATACTATATTCGATTCGGTATTCGTGAAACTATTCGAGTATTCGTATTCGTATTCGAAATACATTCGAATAATAAATAAAATTCGTATTCGATTCGATATTGATATTCGAATTATTCGATTCGATTCGAATATTCGATTCGATTTTTTCCTTCAGTTGCCCACACTTGGGAAGGGTTTCCGATGGGCGGCATAGGCGACGGGAGAGAGGGGGGAATGGTTTCCGATGGGTTGCCCACACTTGCAAAAAATAACTTTGAAACCCTAATAAAATATAATTAGATTCAATTATACCTTCAGTTGACAGTGTGGCCGTGAACGGCAGGGGGTGCGTCGCGTGTGGAGGAGGCGGGTGGAGGAGGCGAGGCTGCGACTGAGTTTGATGTAGCGCACAGGCGTGGCAGACGCCGGAGTGGGAGGAGGCGAGGCTGCGACTGTGTTAAATGTAGCGCACAGGCGTGGCCGGCGCCGGCGTGGGAGGAGGCGGGTGGAAGAGAAAGCTTTGCCTGCGCCGCTGAAAATCCGTGGTAATGAGTAATGACTGAGGAATAGAACAAGACTAGGTTTTTTGTATTTTGTTTGGGCCTTTGGGCTGATCCTCTTTCATATCTTTTTTTTTTTATTTGTTTATTTATATTTTGTTTGGGCCTAAATAACTCAAAAGTTTGTTGGGCCAAAATTTGGGCTTTAAACTTTACATTATATGAATATTTTGGATCATATATTTTATGATATTATATTATATATATATATATATATTAATATTATATATAATAAATATTTAATCGAATAGTAGCGAATATCGAATCGAATATCATGATTTTTTATTTGTATTTGATTATTAATCGAATCAAATCGAATATTTTTATTCGAATTCGAATCACAAAATTACGAATACGAATATCAAAATTCGAATACGAATACCGAACCGAACCAAAATTATTTGATTCGTTTGCAACCCTACCCAGCTGCCCCCAGCTGCTCTTTTTCTAATTCATCCGAAATGGGCCTTTGGGCATTAAATAAGCAAATGGGCTTCATTTAATTGGAAGGCCCAACCTTGTTCAACGTAACAAATGAAACGTATTTTACCTCAAAGGAATTCTTCAAATGGAGCACTTGCATTCAGCACTTTTAATTCTCATTTGCTCCCAAATAATTGAAACCAACAGAAGCGGATGTTGAGTTAGGTCCTTCAAGACAAAAACGTTTTTCCCATTTGACAACTCTTCACATATTGAGCAATTTTTCAATTCTTGGCTTACGATTCTTCCTCAGCGACGAATTTCTGGTGTGGGCTTCGAAAGTGGGCAAGTCTATAATTCTGGCGTTGGTGTGCAATTCCAGTTCCGATGACAAAATTTTCAAGTGGAACACCCAAACACTTTGTTTCTCCTAATTCTTCGGTCAACATTGAGAAGATTTTCAGAAAATGCCCCTAAATGGCAATCTCTTGTGTATCAGTTTTGATTTGAAATAAGAATTAGAAAAGAAATGACCTCTTCATTAATCTGTAGATTCTTCTTCTTGATTTTTTTTAAAGCACCGATTGAAAGCAGAAATTATAAGAAGAAAGAAACGCCTTCTTTTCAATTCGCAAAAGGGAAATTTTTTTTTTTTACTGTTTTTTATTTAAAATTAATTTTATTTTTATAAAACATTGGTTAAAAGAGGAGAAGGAGATAAAATTAAATATGGACCGGTGAACATGCCATATTTGATAATTCCCACGGTCATTTTTACGTAGTGAACTAGGATGTGGTTGATCCATTTTTTAACATCTACCTTTTTATTATTATTTAAACTAGTTATTCTCCCGTGCGATGCACAGTTAATATTCATAATATTTTAATATGAGATAAAATATATTATAAATCTAAACTAAGTTTATTCTGCTATTTAACTAATTGTAATTTATTAATTTTTCAATTTTTTTATTAATAAATAGTTTGTGTGAGGTAATATATGGATAAGTATCTCATAATTTTTTAATTAATTATATATATTTATATTATCTTTTAAAGAGTAAAATTTTAAAAATAATATTTAACATTGAAAATACTAATAAAATTTTCTTATATTCAAATAGTCAAGTATATATCAAAATCAATAAATAAATAATATTAAGGTAATAGAATTAATAATGTATATTTGAATTTTATTTTATATAGAATATGAATGTGAATTAAAAAATTTTAAAAAATAATTAATTTGAATAATAGAAGAGATGCACCGATTAAAATTGAACAAGAGTTTACACCTTTAATATGTACTCTATTATGGAGGAAGCCACTATTGTGTTTATGCACACATATATATATATATAAATTGAATATTTTAAAATAAAGGTGTATAGAGAAATGGAGGTTGATTCCCAAAAAAAAGAGATAAAAAATAAATTTCCTCTAAGATTCTTTAAAGTGTGATGCGGAATATCGCTAGTATATATATGCGTAAATTGAATATTAAAAAAATAGTTTAGAGTAACATGCATGAAATTTTATTTTTGAAATAAGTTAAAACATTGAAATATGATTTATTTAAAAATACATTTATGTCATTATGAGGTGAATAAAAAAAATTTATTTTAAAATACATTAATGTCATTATAAGTTGAATTATGACTTATTTATATTTTGTAATGAAATTGAAAAGCCACTTAATTAAATAAGCTTACGTTTATTAAATTTTAATGTGTCTTTTCAAATTTCTCATTAACTAATTTTAATTATATCATTAAATTAAATAATAATGTTAATAATTTTGGAAAGTGGGTTATGAATTTAAAAAAGTTTCCAAAAAAGAATAAGATTTTGTTATTATATAGTTATAGATGATATGAATATTTTCAATGTTAAGTAATTCTTTTATGATTCTTCTTTGTGCAAGCTGACATAGGATTTAAAAAAAAAATTATTTGGGGAGTATCTTTTAGGAAAAATTACAAAATATTTCACAAAATTGACATTAATTATAAATTAGTTCTGTGCAGAAAAAAAATATTTTTGTGCACGAAAAAAATTATACTTATATATAAATATTGTGAATCAATTTATAATATAGTTAATTTTTTGAACAAATATGCAAATGACCCTATAATACAAAAAAAGCCTAGATTTAAATGAACTGGGGAAAGCTAGTGTAACTCGGATCAAGATCCTTAAAACATCTCTATACTTAAGTCACCACATTCAGTGTGCTGGATTTGTTCTAATTAATTAAGAACCTTTATATCTTCTTTTTCTTTTTAATTTTATTTTAAACGAAAAGTTTCTATGTTTTCATGATTCACAATAGTCTTCACTATAAAGAACAACGTACAGTAATAAGATAAAAATTCTGAGTTGTCCAACAAGCACATGATTGCCCATTCTAAAGAAACAAGACATGCATGGTTAGATCTACTACCCACAAAAACAGAACTCTACACAAGCGAACAGGAATCTATCAAATGAGGTGGAATACATAGCATCATGGATGACTGTAAGTTGTTCATTCCCCAAATCCCATTGTTGTTGTTGGATTCTTCTAACTGATTCCACGAGTGACTTTCGGCACATAAATGTACTTACCTCAATAATCTTTATCATTGGGAGTTCACCTATTTCCAAAGGAACCTCTTGAAGCAATGCCTCAACACCAATTTCTCGAGTTTGGGGAAATGTTCACTCGACCCAACATTCCAACGTGCGAGATTCTCTGAGCAATTCAACTTCAAGTATCTGAGCTTCTGAAATTCATCATCTCTTGTATCCCATGCATCTATTTCCTTCAAAATCAACCAAGCATAATTTTAGTACCTCAAGGTTTTTCAATTTCCCAATCATCGACATTGCCTTCCTACCCAACTTCATAAAACCAACAAGACTAATCTTTTTAATGCTCGAGGGGAAATTAATTTCCTGAATTTTAGTGCACCTTAGACGAAGTGACTCAAGTCGTGTCAGGAAGCTCAGGTCGATATTTCCAAATATCCTCTTACTATACGTGCATTTGAGTTGGGGTGAACATTTCAACATCTCTACATCCTTGGCATTTCGAATCACAACCCGTGAGAGATATTCGAATTTGTTTGTTATGGAGGCATTGCAATCACTGTCATATCTTAAGCCACTTAACACCTCAATGTGTCTCAACTTGTTCATTTTCATAATTGCTGAGGATAGAGATACCCTTTCAATTGACTCCACAAGAAGATATTCTAAATTCACAAGATTGCCTATTGATGGAGGCAGATCACCGATAACCAAATATTTCAAGGAAATCAGATATTCCATTCCATATAAGTAGAGAGTTTTATACCCCAAAACCAATACTCTCGCTAGTCTCATGTCAGAAACATAGGGTTGGGCCATCGTTGTAAAATCACGAGATTGATTGCCTATTCTCCAGCAAGTAATCCAATTTGAACAAGAATGAGCTAATATCAGGTGTTCATCACCAATTTTCCAGTATCTAAGCATATCAACAAGGTAAAAAAATTGAAAAACATTGGAGTAAAGTAAAATGTATATATATAGACAATTAACTCAAATTAAGCTATACAGTAATTCTCAATGATGAAAAGAATTAAACAATAATGCGGGTTGTTTAGTATGGGATACAATACAGTCCTACATCGTGACGTTATACGACCTAAACATAATTGTATTTTAATACTCATCAACTTCCTATCAAACAATTGTAATTACACCCTAATATTATATCTACCTATTATATATATATCCTTTTATGATCTTATAGCATCTCACCATTGACCCTTATATTAACATATCTGCAAGTAACGTAAAAGGATGTTTGGTTAAACTTATTTTAAATATAGTATAAATTCTAATATATTATAAATTATTTTAAGAATTAATAAAATATAATTTTTAAGGTTCTCAAATTGTTGAAGTGTTTGACTAATACTCCCTTTGTCTCACTATAAGTTTTTTACTTTCTTTTTTGGATGTCCCACAATAAATTTCTCATTCCATAAAAAGCAACAACAACACTTCATATATTAATAAATAAATATCATTTTTTGAACCTATATGTAAGTCACCTTTTACATTTGTCACGGCAGCCCCTGGTGATGACTGCCCTGGGTCCCTCTTATGGGGTTTTGGCAAAGGCAGGGTCCGCTCCCATGGATTCAAATGATCTAGCTAGATAAGAGCATGTAATATTTGTGTGATGATGAAAAAAATAAGTTGAGACATCTTAAATTATTTTTTGCGTCTTATAAGCTGTCATATGATTAATTTAAGATTTTATAAGCATACAAATATATATATATATATATATATATATATATTATTATTAGCCAAACATAAGCAAGCAAATACATTATTTACTAAACACTGAAAAAAACTTGTAAGATATTTTAAAAAGAGCAAATGTAGTTGTAGTTAGCTTACTTGCTGTTCACAAATCGCATTAAGTTTTCTTCTTCACATATCTTCAAGCATAGGTCACGCAACAAATCATGAACCATACAAGTTTTGACTCCACCATCTGATCTTCTTTTGGCAATCATTACTAGACTTTTATCAATTAGCTCCATTAAATAATCTTCAGCAGCCCTCTCTACATTCTTTTCATTTTCCTTGTGAATGAATCCTTCCGCGATCCACAATTTAATCATATTTCTAACGCCGATTTCTGAATATTCATGAAATACGCCAAGATGAAGAAAGCACGGTTTCAAGTGTTGTGGTAGATGATTGTAACTGAGTTTCAAAATTTGCATCACTGAACCGTCTCCATCATCAAGAACATACCGAGGATAGCCTTGTTCTCACTTCTCTCCATGCTCTTTCTCCTTTGTCCACAGTTGAAAGAATTCCAGCTATAACAACTGCTGCAAGTGGCACTCCACGACAATAACCAGCAACTTCTTTTCCAATTCCCAGCAATTCTGTAGGGCATGGCTGATTGTCGAACACCTTCTTCTCTATTAGCTCCCAACATTGGTCATTTGACAAAAAGGGCATTGCATACATTATGCAATTAGGTGGAGCCACATCTCTATTCCTAGTTGTGAACAATATCCTGCTTCCATTTCCATCATCTGGGAAGCATCTAAGCAGTTCATCCCACACATTTGATTCCCATATATCATCAAATACAATAAGGTATCTTCTTCCCTTCAGTGTTTTGTGGATGTTTTCTACAAACCTTTCTTCTTCCATTGACACCATACTATCTTTGCCAAGCTCACTTGCAATATTCATTAAAATGCTAGTCAGTAAACTTCACCTCGTATATGTTTGGGAGACCACACTCCACGAGAGTTTGTCAAATCTATACTTAACGGAGGGATGATTGTACAGTTTGTTTGCTAGAGTTGTCTTATAAAGCCCCGGCATGGCGGCATCCCAAAGATAGAGATGACTTGCAGCTCTGCTCCTCCTCCAAGAAGCTGATCTAAGATATACGTAGCCTTGTCCTCAAAACCAACTATGTCGTCCCCAAGCACAGTATCCCTCCTGGCCAGAGACGACGATAGTTTGTTGAAATACTTTAAGCCACCAAATTTCATTGAAATATTTCGGAGCTCAATCCCAGAAAGCTCAATCTTGTGGTTGACGTCAATGAGCCTGCTGACGAGATACCATTGAGGAGCATCTCCAGCCAAAAAGGAGATGATAAGAAATTCAGCTTCATGAGCATAATCTCCAATTCGCATATAACATTCTTTCAATTCTCCATTTTCAAAAGGTTCATCCTTGATGAATGATTGCAAACAGAGTAGCCCCTGGTGGAGAGTTTTGATTTGATCCTGCACATCAGAAACCAGACTATCATCCCGATTCATTAGGTCCTCCACATCACGAATTAATGAATCAACAACTAGGAGTGAGTCGAGCACACAAGTCTTGGGAGTCATATAAATTGCCCTGCTCACAATAGGCACATGATCGAAAAACTTCATGATATTAGCTTTCAAGAGGTCGATACTGTTAAAAATAACAGAAATCCTCTCATCCATTTCAGCTTGATCAGTGACGAAGAATAAAGAGTGGACAAAACTCCCAGCCTCATTAGCCGCAGCTTCAAATTCTGGCAAGAGATTCCGAAATTCCTCATGCTCATCGACACACAACATCAATGATGTGTCCCGAAGAACAGTGATAAGAAATCGCAGCTCCTTCTCAAGATCGGCAATTCGATCTTCACACGAATCAATAACCAAACCTGTTTTGTGGTACAGCAATCGAACAAGGAAACTGATGAAAACCTCCACCTGTTGAAATTTGGTGATCTGGTTTTTCTCCAGCCTACGCACCGTGAACATTACCTGTTGGAAATGTAAATATTAAATGTGTATAATTATCTTTAAGAATGCCAAATTAAACTCCAAGGCAACCTTATATCTTTCTCAATATTTCCGAGCCAACCGTATTCGTTCCCAAAGGGAATCGAACCCATGTCACCCACTCAAGTGAGGAGTCCAGTGACAAGGTGAGCTAACTCATCTGCTTTCCAAATTAAAAGTAATATGCTTTAGTATTTTTATTATTATTGTTGTAGTTATTATTATTATATTATTATTATTATATTCACACAAAAAATAAATTGAAAATTTGTTAATTCTTTTGTATGTATTAAAAAACTAAAAAAGAATATATATTTATAAGAAAATTAGATAATTTTTAAATAGTATACTTCATCATTATATGTTTGAAAGTAATAAAAAAATATAATATATCAAATTAATATTTCAAATAAAGAATATGTGTGAAGAAAAATAAAAAGAGTTAAAAATTAATAGATTCATCATTATTTATAAATGAACTTGTGAATAAAATATATATGGAATATTTTTAATTATATTACATTTATATAAAAATAAAATTGTGATGAAAATTAATGTTTCATGCAAATATATGTTCAAACTAAATATTTTATTATAAAAAGTAAGAAGAAAAAATTACTTATTTACATAATATCAATTAATTATCTACATTTTAAAGATCAATAATCATAATTACAACCTATATATAACACACTCTATATTAAATCATCAATTATTTTTTATCTTTAAATTGAATTTACAATTTATGTTATGGGTCTATATGAGTATTAAATAATTATGAGCTTTATGTGTAAATACCATTAAGTGATTTTAATTTGTTGAGGGACCAAATTGAAATAAAAGATTATTATTATAAATAGGGTTATGGTCCTAAACATCAGTATGTTCATCACACAATTTTGTATTCTCTCTACGAAAAAGTGACAAAGAGGTGAGACTGATTGTTTGGGAAATCTTCTCTATTGAGTCTCAAATAAAAATCAATGAATCCAAGTATGCTTCCACTATTATGATTAAACGTTCTCTTAATTTTAGATAATTAATGGTAAATTGTTGGTATTAAGACGTTTGTGTTGAGACATGTTTATATGATTAAATTAAAGTTTCTAACAAGTGGTATCAAAGCCACTCTACTTATGATATTATGAAATTTAAGAAAAAATTTATATTTTTTTGACGAATTGGTATTAAGGTTTATGTATTCCGTTTGATTTCTTAAATTTAAAAATTATTACGTTGTTCAAGAAGGTTTAAATATATGCTTGAATGACAGTCTTCTCGCCACTATTGATTATTTAAAAAAAAGGTTATGCATATTAGTTTTATGCGATTTCAAGAGAATAAAAAAATATATAAGTGGAATTTCTTGTTTTTTGTATATCCAGTAAAAAAAAAGGGGGGTTTCTTATGCATATTAGTTTTAGGAATAAGTTTGGCTGATTCAAGTTGTCGGCAAGTTTTTTATGAACTCGAATTTACATGAACTTGTATTATTATGTATAATTACTATCATTGTTATTTATATATACTATCATTGTTATAAAAATATTACTTAATTTTTTAATAATGATAGTGTATATGCATAACACTGATAGTGAATATACATAACAGTGATAGTGTATACACATGACGATGATAATTGATAAACCCGAGTTCACAGTGAACTCGAGTTTATACAAGTTTTTGTTTTTAATAAAAAAATTAAAGTTGGATTGCCTCTTGTTATACGACTGTAATGGAGATATTTTTTCTTTATAATCAAGAAAAGACGGAATCATGGCGTTTTTTTTTTATGGAAGTTAAAGATTTTGTGCCTAAAATTATGTAAAAGATTTGTTAAGTGAATAAATATATTTTAACTTTTGAGATTATTAAGACATGCATATATTTGATATCACTGGGATAATATTGAAATTTATTATTTTCCATAAGGATTTAATGATTACCGTTATAATTTTGGGATTTAGGCACTTATGTGTACTACTTAACTATGGTACAAATATTTTGAATTAAGACATTTATTTGTCTTATATTTATTCAGAAAATTCAAAATTGTTGGGCATCTCAAGTTCTTATTTGGTTTTTACTTATATTTAAGATGGTCAGATTGAATCAAGAAGTCGACAAAGTGACCTCTCTCGTGTAAATTTTTCCATTTAGATTATTGGGATGGTTGTGTATGTGTGTTTTTATGAAGGTATTAATCGGTCCAAAGAAAGGTTAATATTTGGCTCGAAATACATAAACACGTGTAATTATAAACACATGACAATTATAAGTTTTATAGTATGTAAGTAATACGTCAGCCCAAAGGAAGACTATTACTCGACATGATTTTATTGTCAGTATTTGATCATTACACAGAGGTGACCACTTGCGAGTTAATATTACTGTCCAAAGACTTGATGTTAATATTGTGTTCGGTGTCTCAAGATGTCTTTGTCATTCTTGAATTTTAATTATTTACTTGGTTGATGTGAGCATGACAATTATTTTGGTTATGTTCTCTGTTTCAGCTATATCTGCTACTACATTATCTGGTATGCTTACCAACATACCCATGCTAAATGGTTCAAACTTTAAGGATTGAAAGGATAATCTTTTGGTCACGTTTGGTTGCCTTGATCTTGACTACGCCCTAAGGGAAAAGCAACCCCCTCCTCTAACGGATGAAAGTTCTCCTAATGAGAGGAAGAACTTTGAGAAGTGGGGACGCTCAAACCGCGTTAGTCAGATGATCATGATGTGCAGCACTCCGGAAGCCTTTTTGAGGGGCTGCATCTGAGAAAGCTGTTACGGATAAGGGTCTAGCACATAAGAAATAACAAAACAATACTAGGAAAATGTTTCTTTTGTGAGAAATCTGGAAACAAAAACAAGTATTGTACCAAATATCACGCTTGGCGTGCAAAGAAATGTATTAATCATAATTTGGTCTGTTTTGAGGTTAATTTAGATTTAGTGCCTAGAGACACTTGGTGGTCAGATTCTGGTGCTACTACCCACATAAGTGTTTCAATGCAGGGTTGTCTGAGCTGTCGAAAACCAAGTGATGGTGAAAGATACATTTATGTGGGTGATGACAAATCGGTAAAAGTGGAAGCAATTGGGCATTTTAGAGTATTATTAAAGATTGCATATTTTTTAGATTTAAAAGATACTTTTATTGTACCATCTTTTCAACAGAATTTGGTCTCCATTTCTGTTTTGGACAAATTTGATTTTACTTGTTCATTCGGAGATTGTCAGTTTAATCTTTTAAGTAATTTCAGTATTGTGGGCACTGGTTCATTGAGTGCATATAATAATCTATATTTGCTTGATGTTATTTCTTCATATAATGAATCCTTACATGTTGAGTTCAGAGGTACTAAGTGAAAATTAAGTAAAGAAAACTCAGCTAAATTATGGCACAAATGCATCATATCTCAAAAACCAGAATTGAGAGGCTTGTGTCAGAAGGTATTTTAGATACACTCGACTTTTCAGAACTTAATGTTTGTGTTGAATGTATTAGAGGAAAACAGACCAAACACAAGAAATTAGGTGCTCAAAGAGCGAATAAAGTCTTAGAATTGATACAGACTGATATTTGTGGACCATTCCCTTCGGCTTCTTGGAATGGTCAACAATATTTTATATCATTCATAGACGATTATTCATGATATATGTTGATGTAATTTGCACAAGCACGATTATGTGGCTGAAATAACCTCGATTACACCATCAATAAGCTAAAATAGACGAGCGTGTGAGGTTTTATATATAAGCAGGTCGGTCGTTTATATAAGCGCGTCGTTAAGTAGCACTTCGTTAGGGGGTAAATTTCGTATCCCTTATTCAAATGAATTCGGTTACATTATAAAGAAAATACAAGCTGCTGGATCGTCACCAGCCTGCTTCATCATAAGCTGTTGGTCAGCAGTCTGCTTCACTAGAAGCTGCTGAACAGCTACCTGCTTCACTATAAGCTGCTGACTCGTCACCAGCTCAATATCTGGCGACTCGTCAGAACGTTCTTCGATCTGGTTCTTTCTTCGTGCTCGATCAATTCTTCTGGACACTCCAATCCGGACTTGATTAATTACTTTCTTAAGCACGCACGTCGATTATTTTATCAACAATTGCCCCCTAGCCTGATGTTTGTTTAAATCGTTAGATGAATAACGAGCATCAGGCTATCTGGATCTTCGCAAGATTTTTCCAGTGCAAGGAAGTAGATTGAGCTTGAATTGATCTGCCTTTCGCTCTGTCTTCTTCTTTGTGCTTGCATTTCCTTGTGTTCATGCAAATATGCATCAAGTGTGGCTTCGTAGGATTCTATAATCGTGTAACGAATACATAGAAGGACGCTACATACCTTATTAAAAACCTAGCCGTAAACCACCCTTGTGGATAAACCGGTCGTAGGGAAAAAATAGTACCGTGCAATCCTTTCAGATACCCGTAGGTTATTTGAATCTATGCGTTCATTGCTCCATTCGTTCGGGTTGAGTGAGCACTGGCTTCTTGTGTTTCTTTATACCTGCAAGTAGATGCATTTGAAAAATAGTTTGCACCTAATATTTTTTTATACTTGGAATATTCAATGTATGGTTTCTTGGCGAGCGCTTCTGCTTGGTTGCTTTGCGATTTTTGTTGTAGTATCGGGTCCTGCTTCTTTCATACTGATGGATAAGGTTTAGCCAGCTGAGATGTAACCATTCACTCCGGTTGAAGGATAGATTATTCCTGCCGTTGGTGAATGTGCCCCCAACTGTTTATATTTTTTGCACGTTATTGTCTTTTGCTCGCTTTTATATTTTGGTACGCAAATGTTTATCTTACACCACTTACGGAAGCGAATTGTTCGTCTTACGCCACTTCAGGGCCGCGAATCGTACTTTTGTGCTCTCTTGGGCAATCGGGTTTTATAAATCTTGCCTTAGACACTTTCGTCTTTTGAGAGTCTTTTTATGTTGGGATGTAGGTTCTTAGCGATCCTTTAAGAAGGATGCTTTAGTGAACCTAGGCACTTTAGTGGCCGGGGGTTCTTAGTGATCCTTTAAAAAGGATACTTTAGTGAACCTGGACACTTTAATGGCCTTTGTCTCGAGCTTTTGACAATAACGTTTTGGGACTGATGTCCTTGCGTATTTCGAGCTTTTTTCTTCTTGATGATTTTGTGTATCAGGGTCTGCCCCCCAGTGTAGTGTTGGGGTATCAATAGTTTCGCGCTTGCATACCTGTTCATCGAGTTATTTGTTTGAGTCTTGAGTTGTCTGCTTGAGTCAGACAACCAGCTAACTGCTCTTTATCAATATCATCTCCTGCCCCCATTCAACTGTTGACTGTGATTTATGATCAAGAGTTGAATGATTTGAAATGTTCCGGCGTATCACCAACCTGCATTGTCAATATAGGCGGGATGAACATCGCCTATAAAGACGGGATAATCCTGCCTTCAAGAAGGATTACTGCTTCGAGAAAGCGCATCGCCTATATAGGCGGAATCATGCCTTTGGGAGGCGCATCGCCTATAAGGCGGAATCATGCCTCTGGGAGGCGCGTCTCCTATAAGGCGGAATCATGCCTCTGGGAGGCTCATTACCTATATAGGCGGAATCATGCCTCTGGGAGGCGCATCGCCTATATAGGCGGCATCGTCAATATAGGCGGGATGGACATCGCCTATAAAAATGGGATAATCGTGCCCAAAGGCATCTGGTGATAATGTGCCCGGAGGCATCTGGATTTTAATTGATTTAAGAAGCAATTTTTTCTTCTGAAATTTAATTGCTTTAAGAAGCAATTTTTTTATTCCTCTGGAATTTAATTGCTTTAAGAAGCAATTTTTTTATTCCTCTGCAATTTAATTGCTTTAAAAAGCAATTTTTATCTCTCTTAAATTAATCTTGAAAATAATTTAATTATTTGGGCCAAATATATTGGAGTAATTTAATTTAAATACGTAGGCCCAATCTTTCATTTAATCTCTGGATAACCAATTGATTAGGCCCACAAAAATTTCCTTGCCCAATTTCAGCAATTCAATCTGGCCCAATCATAAAATATCCAAATAATTATTGGGCGTGCATGTATAAGAGATAGTGGACTTGGTCAATCCTTGTTGAATTCTTGATTAGATCAGTAGCTTTTTTATTCGCAGTTATGGGCATTATGGGCTGGGATAATGGGCTGAGATTATTGAATTCTTGATTCACCAAGAGCACTTATCCGAGCCTTATTTAATCAAATTATTTAACCCAGCCCAACTTGTTTGCTCTCAGGAGTTGATTGAGTCAACAAGTAATTGTGGGCGGTTATGGTGTGGATAGTTATCAGATTAACAAGAAATCTCCACCGGCCAAATTAAATTTTGGCATACAACCGTTGTCGCCAGCAATTCGTAGACGAACAGGTATATGTTTGCGATCAATTCGGCAACAATTTTTTTTTTAATTACCCAAGTAAACCCTTTTTTTTTTATTATTCGGCAACCGATTCCCCCTCTTCTTTTCTTCTTAACATAAGTGGTATGAGGATTAGAAATAAAACTCACCTCCTCCTTTTTCGTCGACAGCGCTTCCTTCCGCGGAGGTGTCGGAGTTGTTTTGGGCTCTGATGCCGGTTGCGTTTCGAACAAAACTTGTCGGCGATTCAAGCCGCCGTAGAGATTTTCAATTTTGCATCTCGTATGAACGAAACTTTTGCAAAAAAAAGGTTCGGGACCCTTCCTCTAGCGCCAAATTGTTAATGTAATTTGCACAAGCACGATTATGTGGCTGAAATAACCTCGATTACACCATCAATAAGCTGAAATAGACGAGCGTGTGAGGTTTTATATATAAGCAGGTCGGTCGTTTATATAAGCGCGTCGTTTAAGTAGCACTTCGTTAGGGGGTAAATTTCGTGTCCCTTATTCAAATGAATTCGGTTACATTATAAAGAAAATACAAGCTGCTGGATCGTCACCAGCCTGCTTCATCATAAGCTGCTGGTCAGCAGTCTGCTTCACTAGAAGCTGCTGAACAGCTACCTGCTTCACTATAAGCTGCTGACTAGTCACCAGCTCAATAACTGGCGACTCGTCAGAACGTTCTTCGATCTGGTTCTTTCTTCGTGCTCGATCAATTCTTCTGGACACTCCAATCCGGACTTGATTAATTACTTTCTTAAGCTCGCACGTCGATTATTTTATCAACAATATAGGTATCTATATCTCATTCATGAAAAATCAGAGGCACTGGACATGTTCAAAATATTTAAGGCTGAAGTTGAGAATCAACTTAGCAAAAGGATTAAATGTGTCAGATCTGACCGTGATGGTGAGTACTACGGTAGATATGACGGCTCAGGAGAACAACGTTCGGGACCTTTTGTTGTCTTGTTAAAAGAATGTGGAATAGTTCTTCAATACACCATGCCAGGAACACCTAGCATGAATGGTGTAGCTGAAAGACGAAATAGAACTTTAAAGATTTGGTGAGGAGTATGATTAGTTATTCCTCATTACCAAAATCACTTTGGGGAGAAGCACTAAAGACTGCAGCTTACATTCTCAATAGGATACCAACAAAAGCAGCTGCTAAAACTCCTTTTGAACTTTGGACTGGGCGAAAGACAAGTCTAAATCATTTTCACATTTGGGGATGTCCAGCTGAGGCTAGGCCTTACAAGCCAAATGAAAAAAAATTAGACTCCAAAACAGTTAGTAGCTACGTTATTAGTTATTCAGAAAAGTTCAGGGGTTTTAAGTTCTATGATCCCATTAGATGGTCAATTTTTTAGAGGGAAAATGCAGTGTTCTTTGAGGATATTGAGTTTGGGGTGATAAATAAGGTTAGAGACATCACCTTTGAGGAGAAGTCAAGTTCGACATCTGCTACTGCTTCTGACAATGTGATTGGTGTGAAAATTGCTCGAAATTTGTATGCTTTATTTGTCTATTTTGATTTGTTTTTATGCATTATTTACACTAATTTGATAATTTGAGCGAAAAAAGGTATTTGTGTGCCATATTGGAGAAAATTGGAATTTATGGAGTAAAATATCCCCTTTGTATCTGTGTTTTAAAAAGCGGATCGGACCGGCCGGTCGGACCGGTCCGACCGCTACTCGGAGAGGCTTCCGGGCCGGTTTTACACGTTGAACCGGTCATATATGAAAACGCTCGCGAAGCGCTGAAAAGTGGTGAAATTCGGGTCGGACCGGCCGCTCGTTGGGCCGGCCGATCCGGCGAGTTAGACAATTTTTTTTTTGCATATTTTAGAATTATTAAATTAATTATATATAAATATATTAAAATAATTTAATAACACCTAATTTGAAATCATAAGATTCATAACTCGTAAGTCTTAACCCTAGATCTAGTTTCTCTTTCACCGTTTCACGATTCAAGACAAGAGTCTCCATCTCCACTCTCCAGATTCTTCATCCTCTTCGGCTCTTCCAGGCTTCCAGCCGGCGACCTGCGCCGCCTGTGCCCCGCATGTGCCCCCGCCTGCGCCGCCGCCTGTGCCCCCGCCTGCGCGCCGCCTGTGCCCCGCCTGCGCGCCGCCCCTCCACTTCACGGTCAGGCGTCCCCACCCACGATTCCAGGTAACGAGTAAGAATAAATAAATTATTTTGTAAATATAGCAGTTTGGTGATGCACAGGGCTTGGCCAAAATGATGTGATGCTTGTTTTAAATTTGTTTTAAATGATGTGTTTGGTAAACTTGTTTTAAATTTGATGTATTTGGTGAACTTATTTAAAATTTAATGTGTTTGGTGAACTTGTTTTAAATTTGATGTGTTTGTGTAATATTTGTGAGCTCATTCTACTATTATAATTAGATTGTCAAAATTGAATTTTAGTTTGTAGTATAAGATGTGAATTTATTTCTTAGTAAAATTTATTATAGGATATATGATTTTATAAGAAATATATATATATATATATAAATATTTATAATTATATATTATGTATTTATGACGTCATACCGGCTCAACCGCTTTAAAAACGGATAGACCCGGTTGAACCCGGTCCGACCAAAATATCTAAGGTGACCGGGTTAACCTCCGCTTCCGCTTTTAAAACATAGCTTTGTATGACTTGAGTATAAGAAGTGGAGAGAGAGTAGCGGGTCCCACAACACAAATGCAACACAGCCAACAAATCACACCACACACCACAAATTGCCAATTTCATCTGCGGCTCCGAAATTCTCCACCCAATGCCCATAACCGCCTCATATCCGGAATTGCGACGTATTCACCAATCGACACCAAAGATCCGCCTGCCACAAAGCCCGTCGCATAGCCATCTATCCCTAAACCGCCGATCGAGTCTGCCCTATTTCGCCATACAGCCCTTCGACGCAGTGCCCTGTTCGCGTGCCTGAATCGCGTCCAACAGCCACTGCACATCAACAACAAAGCTCGCCGGAATCTCTGTTTTCGTCGTACAGCAACACGACGCATTTACGTCGACCAACAACCAAATCTCTGTTCTGCAACCGCACCAAACCTCCGTTTGATTCCGACGAAGACGACAAGCAGACACAGCCTGCCCCTGTTTTCTCACCACCGTGCGCAGCCTCCGCCGGAATTGCATGCTGATCGTCGCTGAAACCACTCACGCGCATCACCACAGTCTCCAAGCTTCACGCCTGAGACTCACAACCACCGCCGGCCCTGTTCGTGAAATAAAAATCGTCCACCACTGAAGTCATCTTCAATCGTTGAATCCGCCAGTTGCACATTACGGGTAATGTGGATGTTATTTGGGCCAAAATCTTAATTTAAATGTTTAAGCCCAAATTATTTAATTAGGCCCATTTACATTTTGCGGCTCGAGTTTGTTCATTATAAAAGGGGACAGGAGGAAATAGGGAGAAAACAGTAGGACAGATTATCAGAATAGGGTTTATTATCATTATTTTCTTGTTCATTAATAGTAGTAGTTAGGGTTTAATTTTATACCTTTTTTTTATTTCGTTATTTTAACAGTAGATTAGACGTTTTATTTCTATAATTTCAGTTTTTCAATTAATGATTTTAGTGATCATTGTCTCATTGGTTTATCTTATTAGTTTTTTTTAGATTAGTTATGCATTATTTCACGTTACTTTAAATATGTGAAATTAGGAGTAAGCATGTTCGAGGGTAGGGAAGTTGATGTGCTATGGTTTTGATTCCATTTTTATATTTCAAAGTTGTGTTTTGTTGAGTAAAAATTGCATGCAATATTTTTTAAGTTTGATTATGTGTATTTAATTCATGCCTACGATCATTGGGTGAGTTAAATGGTGCAAGAAAAGTATGTGTGAGTATGTGGATTATGAATCAAATCAATGCTTAGATGTCCAACCATGAGTCTAGGTTCTTAGATTAACCGACCTTGAACACTGTTGTCTATGATAGTGTGAGACGAATAAATTAGACTTAATACTCATGTTGGAACGTAATAGTTAATTCACCACCCTAGGAGATTTAATTTGTCTTGAGAACTCAAATGAGGGCTCTGGAGGGACTCAACCTGATGGAGATATAATAGGCAACAACGTAGTTATTTTGTCTAGAAAATTATTACTTATAATAGTGGTGGCTCTATATAAGTGAATTAAAATACATAGTGTGTTTGTTGAACTACCTACGAATAGGGGAATACCTAGTGAATCATATTCGTAGTATATATTCTCACCTTTGCACTTGCATAGTTTTAAGTTGTGTTTAAGTTATTTATCTTATCCCATTGAGTGCCTGTTAGAATTTAGGAAACCACCATCCTTACATTTTTAATTCATAGTTAGGATTTTATTTGTCTTTAATTCAAACAATAAATAAACATTCGTTCCTAGTTTTACCTCCTGTGGGTTCGATACTACTTGTCTCTATACTTGCTTATACTACACGATCCCTTCCTCATGAGGGTTTGGTTTTTGTTAATTTGCAAAATATTAGTTCAAGTCACAATGTTGAGGTACTCATTACTATCATTGGAGAAGAAGCAGATATGGTACCTCAACACGTTAATGTTGAAGACATTCCAAATCATGTTGACACAATAATTGAAGAACAACCTCAAGAACCTATAGAATTAAGGAGATCCATTAGAGAGAAAAGAAAAACTATTTCAGATGAATACGTAGTTTTTCTTCAAGAAAATGAGGACACTAATGAATTAATGGAAGATGTCCCTATTAATGTCCATCAAGCCATGAAAGGTCCAAATGCTCAAAAGTAGATTGATGCCATGAATGAAGAGTATAAGTCAATGCAAGACAATCAAGTTTGAGATCTTGTCCCATTACCAGAAGGTTCGAAATCCATTGGTTGTGAATGGATTTTTAAAACCAAAAGGGATTCAAATGGAAATGTTGAAAGATATAAGACACGTCTTGTAGCTAAAGACTTTACTGGCATTGATTTTAAAGAGACTTTTTCTCCAGTTTCCATGAAAGACTCTTTTAGAATAATAATGACAGTAGTTGCACATTATGATCTTGAGTTACATCCGATGGATGTAAAACTGCTTTTCTCAATGGTGATATTGTTGAGAAAATATATATGGTGCAACCAGAAAACTTTGTGTTGGGAGATCCAAAGATTATGGTTTGCAAATTAAAGATATCAATCTATGGACTCAAGCAAGCTTCTCGTTAGCGGTACTATAAATTTCATGAAGTAGTTGTATCATTTAGTTTCAAGACTTATGATGTTGATGATTGTGTGTATCACAAGTTCAGTGGGAGTAAGTTTATTTCTTGGTGTTATATGTCGATGACATATTACTTGCAACAAATGATTCAGATTTTTTGCACGATACCAATACCTTTCTATCAAATAAATTTGAAATGGAAGATCTTTGCGATGCCTCTTTTGTCTTGAAAATCCAAATACATCGAGATCGCTCTCAAGGTATTCTTGGATTATCACAAAAGGGATATATATAAAAAGTGCTGCAAATGTTTGGCATGCATAACTGCAAGCCTGGTGATACCCATGTGGCAAAGGGAGACAAATTTAGTCTCAGCCAGTGCCTTAGAACTGATCTTGATATTAAAAAGATGCAAAAGATTCCCTATGCTTTGGCTGTTGTGAGCTTGATGTATGCTCAGGTCTGCACAAGACCTGATTTGGGTATTATTGTTAGCATGTTGGGTAGATATTTAAGTAATCTCGGTATGGATCATTGGAAAGTAGCCAAACGAGTTTTGAGGTATTTACAGAGAACTAAGGATGACATGCTTACATATAGGAGATAATTGGGTATCCTGATTCTGATTTTGTTGGATGCCAAGATAGTAGAAAATCCACTTCAGGCTACATTTATCTGTTAGCTGAGGGAGCTGTTTCATGGAGTAGTGTCAAGCAGACACTTGTAACATTTTCTACCATGACAGCAGAATTTGTGTCATGTTATGAAACATCCAATCATGGACTATGATTGCGAAATTTTATCACTGGGCTACATATTGTGAGAAATATTGAAAAATCCAATTATTACAATAATTCAGCAGTATTATATTCCAATAACAACAGAAGCTCCACTAAATCAAAATATATTGACATAAAGCTTCTAGTTGTGAAGGAAAGAGTTCAAAGTGGTCAGATTTCTATAGAGCATATTGGAACAGACTCAATGATTGCGGATCCGCTAACTAAAGGTTTACCACCCAAGATTTTTCATGAGCATACAACTCATATAGGTGTTATGTTGCTTCAGCATACTTCGGTTTAGTGGGAGTCTGTATACGTTTAGTTGCTCTATATTTTATTTTGGACACATTATGTGTAATTGATATATTTTTATGAAGAAACAAAGCTTTGTTATTTTCACACTATGTTATGTTTTGGTTTTATATTGATCTCACTCAAGAATAAGAAAGGACCAGTTGAAAATAGACATGTTAGACCACATTACATGCAATTTCCTACACACCATGATTGATCTATTATTGACTGTAATGGTATATGTGATTACTGATGGGTTTAGTCACGATTAAGATGATGAAAGCCTTCTTAGTCCTATATCAGTGCGATTGATGATAAGATTGTTTAAGAAATACTCATAAACATGACAATAAGTTTGAGCTCATTTAGAAAATACACATTTGTCTGGTGTCACGTGTTTGCCCTAGTGGGAGATTGTTGGAAATATCCAACATATTGGACTTTCACGTGTCAATATTAAATGTGTATAATTGTCTTTAAGGAGGCCCAAATTAAAGTGATCTAATACATTTTAATTAAGTTAAGAGTCTATATGAGTATTAAATAATTATGGGCTTTATGGGTGAATACCATTAAATGATTTTAATTTATTGAAGGACCAAATTGAAATAAATGATTATTATTATTATAGATAGGGTTATGATCCTCAAACATCAGTATGTTCATTACACAATTCTGTATTCTCTCTACGGAAAAGTGACAAAGAGGTGAGGCTGATTGTTTGGGAAATCATCTTTATTGAGTCTCAAATCAAAATTCATGGATTCAGGTAGGGGTGGACGGTACGGCATACCGAAATTTTTTTCGCCATACCGTTACCGTACCGAAATTTTCGATATCGAAAAATATTATACCGAAAATTTTGGTATACCGAATTTCGATATACCGAAATTTCGATATCGAAAAAAATCATACCGTTTTCATACCGAAAATTTCGGTATGACAACGGTATACCAAAATTTTTTATTTTTACTGAAATATTTTTGGTCTACCGAAATATTTTCAATATTTAATTTTCGGTATATCGCAATATACCGAAATATTTTCGGTATACCGAAATATTTCAATATACCGAAAATATTTTGGTATATCGCGGTATATCGAAATTTCTATAATTATATACCGTTACCGTATCGAAATTTTCGATACGATACCATACCGTACCGAAAATTTTGATAAATTCGATATTTTTTGATACGATAAGTGCGGTATACCGGTATTTTCGATATTTCCTCCACCCCTAGATTCAGGTATGCTTTCGCTATTATGATTAAAGATCTCTTAATTTCAGATAATTAATAGTAGATAGTTGGTATCAAGACGTTTGTGTTGAGACATGTTTATATGATTAAATTAAAGTTTATAACATTACCTCCTTAAACTTGTGCGAGAGTACGGTCGCCGGAAAAGGTGAAATGTCGCGCTTGGTGAACCTGATAACTCCGTCGGCTTCCAATAAATGTCGCTCCGCATCGGAAAACGAAAAAATGTTGAGATAATTGAAATAACTAGCGAAGATTACCGCATGTGATCTCGTGCACGAAATTTGCAGTTGATCAGTGCAGATCCTCAACAATACCATTTTCAGGCGAGGGTTTGTAAGGGGAGAGTTTTGGAAGGTGCTAATCCGGTTTTTGATATCAATACTTTGTTTGATTTGGATGCTTGATTACATTGAAGCATTTTATTATAACGTGATACATAGCATAATCAGGGAATGAATTTCTTTCCTAACGAGAAAAAAGCAAGGAATAAAAGACATTTTATTATATATAAAGAAAAATTAAAAGCGATTCTTAGATGGTTGCAGGAATTCTAAGCAACTATTATTTTATCATTAATATTAATCATGATTAGATAAAATTGTGAGTGGTAAACTAGGAAAAATAAATTTAAAACATTGTAACTAGGAATTAAAAAAGAAAAGGAAAATACAAAAAAATATGATGTAATGTAACCATGTAAATTTTTTAAAAGTTACTTTTATCATAACTTATTATAAATTATTTTTATATAAAATTTACTTTTATTATTAGGCTCTGATCAGTGTAGATTCACATAATACTGTAGTTAATATTATAATATAATATAGTGATTTATTTATGTTTAATAATATCACTTGTATATATGTTGCATTTAGATGTGAAGAAAAACTTAAAATCTAGGAATGCTTTAATAAAAGTATAATATGTTTGATAATTGATTAATGTGAAAATTGTTTGAAATTACATGCGTTAATTGTCTACTTTGATTAAATTTCGTGCAATTATTTATACTAAATTGATTTATTTGAGTTTAACTACATGGAATTTAATTGTGTTGCCATCTTATTGAAAATTAGATTGAATTAGTGGATTTAATTGCTAAAATATTATTTGTTATACGCACCCACAATTGTTGTGGGTGCACACACCTAATTATATAATTATATATTAAATGACTAATATGCCCTTCATGAATTATGGCTTGATAAACTAAATTTATGCACCCACCACATTTTTTAATCAAAATTACAGTAAATTTTTATGGAAACAACTCCACATTAGGAACTCCAATATAACATTAATTTTCATTAAATCTCATATCACTTCTCTAACAACTAATAATTTCTTGAATAGAGAAAATAATAATTTTCTATTATCTACTTTTTCGAAATCATACCCAATAAAAATCCTACAAAATACACAACAAAACCCTATTATATTTTTTACTTAATTGTAAAACTCATGTAGAGGATAACAAAAAAGATATCTAACCTAAACATGAAAGAGAATGGTAGTGTAAGGTAGTCATATCCACATTCTAAGGATTTTCAGTTTCTTCATGATATTAATTCATGACTAGTTTAAAAAAAAACTTTAGTGGATAGAACCGGAGCAATAATCATTGCATCCCAGATGAACCCTATGTGCAAAACATAGTTTTTATGCAAGTAAAAGGATAGGGATTGTATAAATTTTTCAATATTAACCCAGTCAAAATTTAATTCAAATTTCGAAAACGAATAAAAATTCTCTCACCTATCAACAAAATAAATCGAATTCCTTATAAATTTTCAGTTCTTTGTTTCGAAATTTGAATCAAATTTCTCCTATAATTTTCGAATATTACCTATTTGAATAATAGTGGAAGGGTAATATGGGGAAATTTTACGTAGGTGTACTCAACTTTAGATGAGTATACTCAACCAGTGTGTGCACTTCAAACAGTTGTGGGTGCATTTAACCTAGGCCTTCCAATTAAAATAGTGTGTGATAATTAAATTCTAGGCCAATATGTGCAGCCTATGATGCACGGATTCTTCTAAAAATATTACAATGCAGTATCGGATTCGCACCCGTACCCTAAAAGGGGTAAGATTCTTGAATTCTCGTGTCGGATTCTCCACGTAGCGAATTCATCTGCCACGTGGCGAATCCAACTAATGGATTCTCGAATCCACTGTACGAATCCTACTTATAAGCATTAAATATATTATTTAAATTGAATTTTATTATTTCGTATAATTTAAATTGATAGTGTAACACTCGTTTTAGATTGAATTTACTACTATGATTTATGTATTGAACTAATGTAATTTCAATTAATATTCTTTTACATAATTATATTATATTATTGAATATACTCAAATTTTAGGTGATAAAAAATATAAATGATTTATAATTTTTTTATAAAAAATATATTTTTAAAATATTATATATAATAAAATATAAATAAATAGACGTATCCTTAACGAATCGCACCCTAGTTTTTTTAAAAACTCGTATCCACGAACTCGTATCGTATCACACCCGTATCTGCGTATCCGCACTCGTACAACATAGTGTGGAGCCCGTTTCATTAATTATTTTAAGGCCCAAAATTTAATTGATGTGGCGCATTATTTGCTTATTGATTTGGTCATCTGCAGGAAGAAGAGATATGTGTCATTTCAACCATCGCTATTATCAAATGTGACTATTTCTGAGATATCCCACTACCATTCTCAATCATCTCCCAACACTGCAAACAAGCCACCGTCCACTGCTCATACACGCCGGAAAGAACCAGAATTAATGGAGCTCCACCATGCCCCGTTCGAAAGCCGCCGTGGCTGGAATTCATCACAGCAGCGCCACACCTCCACTGCCATGTTACCTGCCGAAATTAATTGAAGATCATGAGAGACAGAAAGGAAAGCACAGTGCCGGAAAACATGGAAGCTTAGCCCACCTCTGTTCCGCCGGAAACTACACCTCTCCATGTCGGAATTCGCCGCGAAGAAATCCGATACCAAAGGTTAGTTGATGTGTCGCTGGCTCTGAATTCGACCATCTGCCCTTTGTCCTGTTCTCGAAGCTTGCCGTCGCTTCGCCGGAAAATCTGCAGCAGCCCACTTGAAATTCGCCACAGTCCCTGTTCCTAATTGAAGCTGGAACTAATGGAAACCCACTGCTCTAACCACCGGAAGTAGCCAACACAACCACCGCCGCCTGGAAATTCGGGAGAGAGATATCACCTCCACTGCCTTAGTCTATGGAAGCATCGCCTGAAATTTCAGCATCAAGCCGTGAAAGCTCTCCACGCCGCCGGAATTAATTCTCCAGCCGCCATTTTTTTTAAAAGCCAGAAATCAGAAGAGCCATCTCCGTTTGTTCAATTGAAGAGGGAAAAAAACGCGAAATTATTGAAGAGTTATCAAAAGAATGAAAACGTGGTTTTCACACTTGACTGCGCCGTGAATTTGTTCTGGGAACGAGTGGATTGGTAAAGTGTTCCAGCGAAGGAGCTTCACATGTACAGAAAATTTTCCACAATTGTTTGGGCTTACATGCCGAAGCCCATTTGTTAATTAATTTTCTTCGGCCCATTTTCTCCATTTTATACGACACACATTCGGCAGCTTCCTCTCCAACAAGTGGGAAACATCTCTTCCCCCCCCCCCCCCACCCACACACAATACACATTAGACGAGGGTTTAATTTTTCTTGCAATTTAGATGTCGGTAGATTTTTAATTTTTTATAAGGATTGAGCTATTAGACTTCATCTGGGTGATATTCTTCTTACATATTTACTTTGAGTTGATATTTTAATATTTTTAGTTTATTATTTTATTATTGTTATGGGTTTCTATGATTATGAGCTAAATTTATTTTGCGGGTGATGGATATTGACTGAGAGTTAGTGATTTTATTGTGTTTATTGTTTTAATTTTATTTTGTTAGATGATTGAACTTCTAAATTGTGGATTAATTGGACTTTAAATGATTGTTCGTATTTGATTATACATTTTAATTAAGTGGACAATAAGCGAGAGCTGCGTTTTCTTGATTAAGTGTGTAATTGAGTGGAATGAGCTTCAGTGAATTGTTCTTCTATAATGTACATTTTAATTGAGTGGACAACAAGCTAGAGCTGCTTTTGCTCTATTAGGTGTATCGTTGTGTTGAATGAACCATTGAATTGCTATTGTTATTTACATCGAGAGGGGATAGATCGTCGAGAACACTCACGATTAGACACTAGATTGAATGGACAACAAGCGAGAACTGCATTTAATTAATTTGGTGAGAATTTTTCTTTAATTTAATTGTTTGACTAATCAAGATTTAGGCATAGACGCAACAAGTCATCGAGACTCATTTGATTGACATTACCCTAAGCACGCATCAAATTGTCATCACTTATTTTTAGTGTTTTTAATTTGATAGTTTAATTTAGTTGCTTTGGTTTTAATTTTGTTAAGCCCAAAATCGGGAAACTTTTACCGCTTTCGTAGCTTTAGTAGCATTCCATTTTAAGGATATGTGGATGTATGCTATTTAGGATGACATGCTATTACAGAGAAATTTTTTTTTATCTTTGACTCTTTTTAAATTCGAATGTATGAAAAAATCTTGAACTCTTATTGTATATTACAAATTCATAAAATTCAGCAAAGTCCTATAAAATCCATTAATACCATGATTTAAAATTTTTACAAAATCCTGCAAAATCTTTAAAATTTGCACAACTTTTTTTTTTCAGCTAAAAAATATTTTAAAATCTTAATCCAATACACCCCTAAAATTACCCTTTAGGGCCCATTTGTATTTCAATATAGTTATTAAACTTATATGTTATACTCAACAGATAAAACTTATAAGTCACTTTTAATTCCGTAATACTATAGAATATATAAAACGAAATAGGGGAGAGAGAAAAGAGGACTTGGTGGATTCCTCTTCTTATTTTTTCAATCTCTTGAGTATCTGTTGGGTCACGCTTGTTGATGAAATAATTTAATCCAGATGATTAAGGGAGTAATCAGTGGAATAATGGATGACGTGTCCCAAAACAACTAATTAAGCATGATGAATATGGGCAAAACCAAAGAAGATCAATACGAGAGAAGAAGAATCGTTGAACAAAGAAGAAGTGGCCGAGCAGCAGTGCCAAAAAGGAAAGGGCGAGCAGCTCACCTGCTCGCCCAACCACCTGCCCAGCACACCTGCTCGCCCAATGTGTTGGTCGTCAGGAATAAAGTGTTGCTCGCCTGATTTGGGAATGATCACCAAGGCCTTATTTTCATCATTTTTAGCCAATTTTCCGTTATAATTATCTTGTTTAAGCGGTTAGGGACACTTGTAAGCTTCTGAAGAAGCATGGCAAAGTGTATGCCACCACCTGCTTGTAGAAATGCCTAATCAGTGGAATAACGGATGACGTGTCCCAAAATAACTAATTAAGCATGATGAATATGGGCAAAACCTAGAAGATCAATACGAGAGAAGAAGAATTGTTGAAAAAACAAGAAGTGGCCGAGCAGCACTGCCAAAAAGGAAAGGGCGAGCAGCTCACCTGCTTGCCCAACCACCTGCCCAGCACACCTGCTCGCCTATTTGCTCAAAATAGGCAAGCATGTCTTACAATTCTTATAATAGGCGTGCAGCTCACCTGCTCGCCCAATGTGCTGGTCGCCAAGAATGAAGTGCTGCTCGCCTGATTTGGGAATGATCACCAAGGCCTTATTCTCATCATTTTTAGCCAATTTTCCGTTATAATTATCTTGTTTAAGCGGTTAGGGACACTTGTAAGCTTCTGAAGAAGCGTGGCAAAGTGTATGCCACCACCTGCTTGTAGAAATGCCTATAAATAGGCCCCCATTTTCATTTTAATGCAAGTTTGCTTAGCCTCAGCGAAGCTCTGCCGAAATCTTTGCATAATCAAGCACTTTGCAGTTCCATTAATCTGATTTTTATCGATTGTTAGTGAAATCGCATCTAAAAGCCACATAAACGCTTCCGTTGCGGAGATTTCATTAACAACGCTCCCTTCGCACCACGTCTCACGATTCGGTTCCGGCACTGGCTTCAGGCCACCCACCTAGGTGGACTCTTCACCGGTGTTGAGAGAACGGTGGCCAAGACCCGTCGGAAGAGGCTGCACTCCACACCACACGCTACTGCGCTCCAACGACACTACAGGATTTCAAATTTCATCCGCATCTGCAAAGGGGGCAGCTCGTGGTTTTTATAGGAGGCGTCCAATCTGCCTTAGGGTTGGAAACAGGGATGGGCCTCATCCACCAAATGGGTCAAAACCCATTGGGCCCAAGCCCAACATTCTCCACATTTTTGGCCATTCCCATCAACACCGAAATCCAATGGGTTTTCATCATCACCCCACACGCACATGCACACACACAAGCACACACACAAAGGCGTTCCAAAACCTGCACAAACACAAAGTCAGTACACACAACCTGCAAAAAACACAATGTTAGTCCATGTGATAACATAAAGGACACAAAGTCACACACATTCATGCAATTGACACAAAGCAATAAAACATGAAGCCACATAGATAAGAATCACAAAGATCCAAATCACAAAAACCTAGTCACAAAGACTCTAGTCACAAAGACCTATGCTCCACCTCAAGAGGAACAACCTAGACACACAGTCAATAAAACAGAGTACACAAAGACTCAAATACCACAAAGGCCGTTGCTCCACCTCACTAAGAGCAACAAAGACACAAAGTCAAAATACCACTAAGCAACAGAGGTACACAGACTCTAAGCCACAATGATAAACAAAACCACAAAGGCATGTAAGACCACAAAGGCACGCAATCCACAAAGGACAAGACCACAAAGGCATGCAATCCACAAAGGACAAACCACAAAGGCATAACACTTGAACCACACAAAGAGTTAAGTGCAAGTAAACACACAAAGGTTTAAAACACATCAGCTAATTGCTCCTCACAAGAAGCCACATTAGCACACTCATCCTTTTGATTTTTCCTAGGCTTAGAGCACTCCCTAATAAAGCGACCGGTGTCACCACAATTAAAGCACCTTCTAACCTTAGGCTTTCTAGCATGCATATCCCCATTCCTCCCCCTAACATGCATAACCTCCCCCGAGCCATTACCACCCCCATTTTGTTTCAAATCCATCTCCTTGCTCTTTAAGCCATTGACTACAGTCTCCAGAGTAACATTGTCCCTACCATACTTAATAGCAGACTTCACATCACAATAAGAATCAGGTATAGCATTTAGCAAGACAATATGGGTGTAATCATCGATATGCTTATCTCCAGTTTGCTTAATGTCCTGAATTAACTTAGTGAACACATCTAAATTCTCATCAATGTCCTTACTGAGATCAAGTTTAAACCTAAAAAACTTTTCAAGCAAGAACAACTTGTTAGGCAAAGAGGTTTCATTATAAAGCTCTTCAAGCTTATCCTACAAATCTTTAGCCAACTCAAAAGTTCCTACTTTTCTAAGAACAATATCAGACAGATTCAAGACAATAGCAGACAAAGCAAGTTCATTCAACTCAGATTTCTTATCTTCAGACATGCCAGGGGGTACGAGCTATCCACAGCTTTGAAAACACGTTGTTGTATCAAAATACACTTCATTTTTTGTTTCCAAATGCTAAAATCAGTTTTGCCATTAAAGGGGGCCAGAACATACACATGTGATTGAGCAGCCATATCTCAAAATCACAAAGGAGAAACTTTTGCAAACACAAAGATGCAAACAGATTTTACACACAGCGGAAGCACCACACAAGGCACAAGATAAAGACCACAGAGCACAACAAACAAGCACGAAAGCGAGCATGTAAAACCAGCAGCTAGAAACGCGACAAGCGACAATCTACAAAAGCAGTAAATAGAAGAGTTAAAACCTCTTTACCAGAGCGAGACCCTAAGTAAGGGCCTCAAAACACCCAAAAGACAGCAACACACTCCCGGGAAATGCAATCCACATATATGCAATCTCCAGGACAAACCTAACCCAACTACTCACCTTCACTGCAACTCGCAAGCTTGTTAGCAACTCAAGGTAAATTAAAACATTGCTCAAATACTAATTTGCAGATTTAACAAAATAGACAGAGAGGCTGAATAATTCTGAAAATTACCTAACCCAAAGTCACAATTTAAATCACATACAAACAGTAAAATAGCAACAACGGAGAAACCCTTACCGACCTTACCTGACTTACCTTCGGCCGGGACGGCGGTGAACAGGACGCAGGCAGCAATCGACGGAGGACGGCCTACCTATCGCAACAGCAGCGGCGCACAGCAGTGGCGGCTCTGAAACAAGACGGCGACTCCAGGCGCACAGCAGGGCTCCGGCGGACGGACGACCTCCAGGCGCGACGGTGCGACAGGCGGAGAGACGTGCTTCAGGAGCACCAGCGCGACGGCGCAACTCCAAGCGGCGGCGCAGATCGGCGAGACTCCGGGTGGAACAGAAGCGACGCGGTTTCATGGCTGGAGCGACGAGGACGGCGCGTCGATGGCCCACGCGCGATCGGAACGACAGCGACGACACTCGGACGAGAACAACACCCACGAACCCAGTCCTAAATAGCCCAAACAGAGACGACGAAGGGACCCGTGGCTCTGATACCACTGTTGGGTCACGCTCCCTTCGCACCACGTCTCAAGGTTTGGTTTCGGCACTGGGTTCAGGCCACCCGCCTAGGTGGACTCTTCACCGGTGTTGAGAGAACGGTGGCCAAGGCCCGTCGGAAGAGGCTGCACTCCACACCACACGCTACTGCGCTCCAACGGCACAACAGGATTTCAAATTTCATCCGCATCTGCAAAGGGGGCAGCTCGTGGCTTTTATAGGAGGCGTCCAATCTGCCTTAGGGTTAGAAACAGGGATGGGCCTCATCCACCAAATGAGCCAAAACCCATTGGGCCCAAGCCCAACAGTATCGATTTTGATTTGAAAGAAGAATTAGAAAACAATCTTCTTCAATCCGTAGATTCTTCTTCTTAATTTCTCTTGAGCACTGATTGAAAGTAGAAAAAAGAAAGAAACGGCTTCTTTTCAATTCGCAAAAGAGAAATAAATTTTTTACTTTTTTAATTTAAAATTAATTTTATTTTTAAAAAACATTGGTCAAAAGAGGCAAAGGATAAAATTAAATATGAACTAATCAACGGCCATATTTGATAATTCTCACGGTCATTTTTACGTAGTGAATTAGGATGTGTTTGATCCAATTTTTACCATCTACCTTTTTATTGCTTATGATCAGTGGGAGTTTGCACACATTTTTTATTTGGATGTTCCACATAAATTTATACACTACTAAAAAATAAAAACATTGATTTACGTGGATGTTCCACATAAATTTGCATACTAAAAAAAATATTGATTTGCGTGCATACTCACGAATCTATACACATATTTATTAATATGCTACTACTTTATATATAATATACTCCCTCCGTCCTAGAAGACATTGCAGTGTCTTTTGGGCACGCAGTTGAAGAAAAAGATATAAAAAATACATTTTTATGAATATTATATGTGTATTGTGAGAGTAGAGTTTAATAAATAGTTTCCATTTTTAGATATGTAGATTTTTTTTGGGTAGCCCAAAATCGAAAATATGCAATATCTTTTGGGACGGAGAGAGTATATTTTTTTTAAAAAAATACGTCATCCCATAAGGTGCAAATTCCTACAGAATGGTGCATGAAAATATCATTTAAATGATATGGATTTCTTCAATGTTATTCTTCTATGATTTCATCTTTCTGCAGGCGTGTTTCCTTTCCCGTTTCCATCTTTCTGAGTAGAATAAACATTGGGGTAACGTAGGATATTCAAATAATAAAATAAAATTTGGGGAGCATCTTTTAGGAAGAATTATAAAATAGTTCACAAAATTGACACTAGTCATTACAAATTATTTTGTGCAAGAAAAATAAAAAAATTATGCGCATAAAACAAATTATACTTATGTGCAAGTATTGTGAACGAATTTATAAATATAGTTTTTTTTTTTTTTTGAATAAATATACAAATGTCCCTTATCTTTTAATAATGGATGTGTACATAGCCGAACCTCACATTCAAATGAAAAAGGAAAAGGTAGTGTAACTCATTCGAATCATGATCCTTAAAACATCACTATACTTAAACGAGTCACGCTCGATTTGTTATAAGAATCTTTATATCTTCTTTCACTTTTCAATTTTATTTTAAACGAGAAGTTTCTACGTTTTCACGATTCACCATTCTTCACTATAAAGAACAAGCGTAATTAGATAAATAAAAGAACAAGCGAAATAAAAATATATTCTGACTTCTCCAACAAGCACATTTAGATCTACAACCTATACATTTTAGTTAACATTAAAAAAAAATTAAAAACAACCACAACACAAGCAAGCTAAACAACAGAAAGCTGAACAAAAGGTACAGAACCTTTCAAATGAGGTGGAATAAATAGCATCACCAGTGAGGATGACTGTAAGTTGTTCATTCCCCAAATTCCATTGTTGTTGTTGGATTCTTTTAACTGATTTCGCGAGTGACTTTCGGCACAGAAATGCATCTACCTCAATCCACTTTATCATTGGCAGTTCACCTATTTCCGAAGGAACTTCTTGAAGGTCGAAGCAATTCCTCATTAACAATTGCTCAAGTTTGGGAAAATGTTCACTCGACCCAACATTCCAATATGTGAGATTCCCTGAGTAATCCAACTTCAAGTCTCTAAGCTTCTGGAATTCATCATCTCTTGTATCCCATCTATTTCCTTCAAAATTAACGGATAAGTTTAGTACCTCAAGTTTTTCCAATCTCCCAATCATTGACATTGTCTTCCTATCCAACTTCACAGGACCAAAAAGACTCATCTTTTTAATGCCTGAGGGGAAATTAATTTCCTTTCTAAACAGAGGTTTAGTGCACGTTAGACGAAGTGACTCAAGTCGTGTCAGGAAGCTCAGGTCGATATTTCCAAATACCCTCTTATCGTACTTGCATTTGAGTTTGCAAAGATGGGGTGAACATTTCAGCATCTCTTCATCCTTGTCATTTCGAATCACAACCAATGAGAGATATTCGAGTTTGTTTGTTATGGAGACGGCATTGCAATCATCATCATATCCTGAGCCATTTGGCACCTCAATGTGTCTCAACTTGTTCATTTTCATTACTGCTGAGGATAGACATACCCTTTTATTTGACTCCACACGAAGGTACTCCAAATTCACAAGATTGCCAATTGATGGAGGCAGATCATTGATAACCAAGTATTTTAAGGAAATCAGATATGCAATTCCAGTTAAGTAAATAGAGTTATAGTCCAAAACCAATACTCTCACTAATCTCATGTCAGGAACATAGGGTTGGGCCATCATTGTAACATCAGGAAATTGATGGTCTATTCTCCAGCAAGTAATCCAATTAGAACAAGAATGAGCTAATATCAGGTGTTCATCGCCAATTTTCCAGTATCTAAACATATAAACAAGGTTAAAAAATTTAAAAAACATTGGAGATAATTAGTAATATATATATATATATATATATATATATATATATTAACATCAAAGCTAATAGTAATTATCAACGCTCAATGATGAAAAGAATTAGACAATAATGCAGATTGTTTAGTATGGGATATAAGTCCTACATAGTGATGTTATACGGCTTTAACATAATACTCCCTCCGTCCTCAATATTTATTCACATTTGTGTGGACACGAGTTTTAAAAAAAAAAAAGATGAAAAGATAAAATAAGAATATTGTGGAATAATTGTGGTGTCCATTAGTGAATAAAAATGATTGGTTACGAGGATAATAATAAAATAATATTTTTTTAAAAAGGAATAGGAATATTTTTTAGAGATAGACGAAAATAGAAAGTGAATTAATATTGGGGACAGGGAGAGTAGTATTTTAATACTCATCAAATTCCTATCGTACAATTGTAGTTACACCACAATATTATATCTACCTATTATATATATATATCCTTTTATGAGTTTATCGCATCTTACCATTGACCCTTACATGAACATACATGTTACAAGTAACTTGAAGAAGATGTTTGACTAAATTTATTTTAAATTCGTATAAATTCTAATATAGTATAAATTATTTTAAGATTTTATAAGATATTACTTTTAAGATTCTAAAGTTGTTAAAATATTTGGCTATTACAATTTACTCCCTCCGTCCTGCTATAAGTTGCTCGTTGCTTTTGGGCACACGAATTAAGGTAAAGTGAAAAATTATAAGTGATTTGATGGAAAAAGTGAAAAAGTATAAGTGATGTGATGAAAAAAGTGAAAAAATATAAGTGATGTGATGAAAAAAGTGAAAAAGTAATGGAAATAGTGTAAAAGGTATTGAAAATAATAATAAAGAAGTGAATAGTAGTTTCAAAAAAAGATAAAAAAGCAATGAGCAACATATAGTGGGACGGAAGAAAATAACAACATGAGCAACTTATAGTGGGACGGAGGGAATATAATATTTATTTTTTTATTTTTTATATTGGAATAGAGATAGAGAGAGGGGGTTGGCAGGTGCATAGGGGTGAAGTTGTTGGATTCCAATAATTATGAATAGGAGTTTGTGGAAATATGTCTAATAATTGGGAACTAATATTCTTTTAACTATGGTTGAGAGAATTAAATAAGCTATTGAAGGAAGAACACTGAGAAAGCAAGAAACGCAGAGAGAATTACTGAGTTTTTTTCGACTTAGAATTCAAGGTTCAAATAATATATTTGGTTTTATAGATTCTATTTATAGTGTTCTAATTTACACTTTAAATGACTTTAAAGTTTGTTTTACTTTTACATTAAATGCATAAACTTGAACTTTACTCGTGACTCTGCATTTGCTAACTGGGCCCTGGTGATGACTGCCCATGACCCCATGTGGTGGAAGAGAATGGAAAAAACAAAAGGAGACATAGAGATAGAAAGTAGTAAAGAGGAGGGATTTTATACAATGATTTTGATGAGGATTTAAAATTCCTTCATTTTAAAAATAAATAAAATCTAAGTATTTGTAAATTCATTTAACTTACTATGAAAAAGTGATTATTTGTTTGTGAAATCTACAGATTTTAAATTCACCAATTAAAATGAGCCTAAAAAAATTTATATGATATTTTAAAGAGACAAAGTAAATAAAGTCATAATTTGCTATGAACACCTAAAACCCAAAACAAACATATCCTAAGATTGAATCAACGCAAAGTTGTATACAATCATTTTTTCAATTGTGTTAACCTATGGCACAAGCATATAACAAAATTATAAAAGCAAATAAAGTGAGATATAGGACAAACAAGACAACACTGAGATCTAACATGAAATTTATGAAGGACAAAGTAAATATAGTTGTAGTTAGCTTACTTGCTGTTCACAAATCGCATTAAGTTTTCTTCTTCACATATCTTCAAGCATAGGTCACGCAACAAATCATGAATCATACAAGTTTTGACTCCACCATCTGATCTTCTTTTGGCAACCATTACTAGACTTTTATCAATTAGCTCCATTAAATAATCTTCAGCAGCCCTCTCTACATTCTTTTCATTCTCCTTGTGAATGAATCCTTCTGCGATCCACAATTTCATCATATCTCTAACGCGGATTTCTGGACCTTCATGAAACACGCCAAGAAATAGAAAGCACGGTTTCAAGTGTTGCGGTAGATGATTGTAACTGAGTTTCAAAATTTGCATCACTGAACCGTCTCCATCATCAAGAACATACGAAGATAGCCTTGTTCTCACTTCTCTCCATGCTCTTTCTCCTTTGTCCACA
>JAPKLY010000329.1:395890-436577 GCA_026898435.1 Prunella vulgaris | reverse complement strand
ATGTGTTACTATCTTATAAAATATTGTTATTTTACATATATTCATTTATTTTTATAGAATAAATAATTTTTCACATAATGCAAGAGCAAAATGTGTGTTACTATAAGAACAAATATTGACTATTTCACAAATATTTATTTATTTTTATAGAATTAATTATTTTTTTCATATAATAACTTATATATTACATGGAACAATACATTTAGATTTAAATGAATGATGAATAAATTAAAAAACACATATTTATTCAAATAATTTTTTTTTTTACAGTAACACACATTTGTACATATGGTAACACAAATTGAAAGACAAATGTATGTTATTATAAGAACAAATGTGTGTTACAAGTTAAATATATGTTATTAACTTATTATATGTAAAAATATTTATTTATAATATAATATTAAATATATATTTTAATTAATACAATAATTAAAAAATAAAAAAAGAAAATAAATTTTAAAAAAGAAAAAGGAATAAAGCTGTTGGCGTAATGGATTGGAGGCTGGAGGGTGTTGGGGTTGAGGGGGGTGGGTGGTGGAGGGCGGTTTTGGGTGGAAAAGGAAGGTAGACGAAGTTGTGGTATGACCGCGTACCTTTCCTGAGCGTGTGGTCCATTTTTCTTTTTTTTCTTTTTTTGGAAATTTCTATCAATTTCTATGGTAGAAATTTCTACGCAAGTGTAGCTCTAATAAATTTAGTCATACCAAATTTTTTTACAATTTTAACAAAAATAATATTTAATATTTTACCTAATTAAAATTAAATATGCAATAACCCAATCGACCTTTTTGCTAACAAAATATTAAGAATTTTTTTTTTTGTATCTCACAAATTTTTTTATTTATTTAATTTTTTATAAAAATATAAATAACTTTAAAATAGTATATTTTATCCAGCAATTTTTTCTATTTTAAATATAATTGTTTGTATAAAATTAATAAAGATTATATTATATCAGATTATTATCTATACTTAATTGTTATTAATTTTTTTTATAATCTACATTATTAATTGAAGTAATTTTAATTAACGCAAATTCTAGTATGCACAAGGGTGCATACTATGCACCTTGATTTTGCTTTAATTTTGAATTTAATTTGATATTTCCAGAAACACACAATACACACCGCACTGTGTGTTTTTGGGTATATCAAGTTGGTCTTGGGGTATTGCACACATTTTTTCTTGGGGTATTAAGAAGTTGTTCTTGAGGTATAATTAAATTGTTCTTAGGGTATTAATAATTGTTCTTGGGGTATCTTATAATTTCTCAGGTTGTTGTTAAATGTTGCTATTGTTTAACTTGCAGTGAAGCCTTGATGCGCTGTATAAGCTGGTCATTGCACCCTCAAAGCGAGATTAAACTCATTTCTAATTTAAACATACTGAATATAAATTAAACTAAAATTAATAATATATAATTATTTAATAATTATGCCCCCATGTAGGGCTGCTGAAGATGGGTGTTTTTGTTTCACATAGTTATGTTCTTTGCATGCATCTTCTTGATAGTAAAAACTACCAACTGAAATACCTGCTATTAAGGTAATTTGTCGTGATTCATTATAGCACCTGGAATTCAGGTAATCTCTTGTAATTCTTCATGCCAGCTTCGACCATTTAATTCAGATAATCATGCAATGATTATCAGTATATTACTACACTGCATAGCTGTCTCTCAATATGCCACCCCAAGAACAAACTATGATACCTCAAGAATAATTCACAATATCCCAAGAACAACTCTATACAAAAATACCACAATAACAACATACAATACCCCAAAAATAACTTACAATACTCCAAGAACAAGTCACAATACCCAAGAATAAGTGTAAGTAAATATTCCAAGATCAACTTATAATACCTCAAGAACAAGTCTAAGTAGTACCCCAAGAACAATTCTCAATACCCGAAGAACAAATCACAATACCCCAAGAACAAATATAAATAAATACCCCAAGAATGACTTATAATACCCCAAGACCAACTCTCAATACCCCAAGAACAATTCTCAATACCCGAAGAACAAATAACAATACCCCAAGAACAAGTCACAATACCCCAAGAATAATTTATAATACCCCAAGAACAAATTAGTATATGTATTTATTCGATTGTGAATAACATATTTCAGGAAATGGATCTGGAGCTGGAGAAATTTATCACACACAAAGTTTAGTTTTCAGAGATCAACAAGGCGTTCGACCTTATGTTGCGAGGCGAGTCTCTCCGTTGCATCATCATGATGGAGAATTAGCTTAACATGAAAGGTTTTTCGAGTAACTTACGTGTGTTGCACTAGACCGTGATGAAACTGGATGAGTTATCATTACTATATGATGCCGTAAAGTTGTTCTTTGGGTATTAAAAAGTTATTCTTTGGGTATTCCATATTTGTTCTTTGAGTATTCCATATTTGTTCATGGGTATTAGTAAATTTTATAGATAGTTGTGGATAACATAAACTTCTCCAGTGATTGGTTTTCAACACTAAATTGATTAATTAAGCTCAATTGTAAAAAATTAATTATGTCACAATTTTATTGTGAATTAATTTGATATTCTGTGAACTAACAGACCTATTTTGTGAATTAAGTGATGATCCATTTGACTAAATTGAAAGACCCATGTGGTTATTTTTGCTTGTTGTTGCAGCTTCTGAACTGTGACAGATTGGCACCACACACCTCTGTGCACAACAAACCACTGGAAGCATTCAACCTCCTTGCCGCTGAAAATACAGAAACCGTCATCTACCTCTGTCTTGTACGACACCACACACGCCGCTACCCCTGACCTCTGCAACCTTAATCTTACACCGGAATCAGCGCCGCCGTGCGAAATCAATCGCCGGAAGTTCGCGCAACCATAACTGCCTGAGTAACCGTTTTATTGGGTATTACAAAGATTTGTTCTTTGGGTATTGAAGAATTATTTTTTGGATATTAAAAAGTTGTTCTTCCGGTATTCCATATTTGTTCTTTGGGCATTCCATATTTGTTCTTTGGGTATTAAACAAGTAAATTATTCTTTGAGTATGATAAAATGTTCTTTGGGTATTATAAGATGTTATTTGAGTATTATAAATTGTTCTTTGAGTATTATTTATTAATTAATTATTTATTTATTAAATATTCATTTATAAATTGTTCTTTGGATAATATAAATGATTATTTGGGTATTATATATTGTTCTTTGAGTATTATAAATTGTTTTTTGGATATTATAAATTATTATTTGGGTATTATCTATTTATTAATTATTCATTTTTAAATTATTCTTTGGGTATTATAAATTATTCTTTGAGTATTATATATTGTTCTTTGGGTATTATAAGTTGTTTTTTGAGTATTATAAATTGTTCTTTGAGTATTATTTATTTAATTATTAATTATTTCATTATAAATTATTTTTTGAATGTTATAAATTATATTTTAGATATTAAATGTACGACAGAGCGGCTATTCAAATTCGCGGTTCAAATGCTCTCACTACTTTTACAAAATCGGAGGTTTCAGATTGCAAGGATGTGTACGGGATGATGAGATTTGACACAAACAACAATTTCTTCGTTGAATTGGAGGAAGAAAGACAGTGTTCATCGGTTCCGCCGGAATCTGAAAGCATTGATTGTTCATTGTTTGTATCAAATTTGTTCTAAAGGAATGGTGACAGAGATGTGAAGGTCCTTTCCTTGTTAATGGCTTCGAGCATGGTGACAGAGATGGGAACTCTCAATGTTTTGTGATTGCGAGGATAACAATGAAACTTACATTTCTTGGCAGAAGAAAAATTAATATGGAAGTAGTCAAAATCAAAGGGTGCATAACATGCACCCTTGTACACAGCAGAATCACTCTTTAATTAAATATATTCTTTTTTTTTTAAAATGTGATAATTTAAAATTGATAAAATTCAGATAGATTTAACATTTTTAACTTTAAAATTTTAACCTTTTTTATATATAATTAATCTATATTTGAGTTATAAATGATAATAGAAGAAAAAAATAAATTTATTTATCCATTTAAGCTAACAACCAACGTTCTTCACAAAATGTAATTAGAAGAATGAATGTATATAAAAAAAATTGAAATATTTCATATAAAATTGACAATTAAATTTCTTTACAAAATGAAATTTGAAGAATGAATGCATTGAAAATGGGAAAAAATTCAATCAAAGACGAGTTTTGATGGTGGATAAAGATTAGTTTTGAAAAAAAAAGGATGGATAAAAGAGTATATAAATAAGTTTAAATAAAATTATATATATATATATAGTGCTATATAATTTTATGTTGTTATCTTCTAAACTTGTCTTACTTAACATTGCGAGCACAAAATATTCTACATGTCTCATTTGAAAAGTAAAAATGTCCACACATCGAACAATGTAAAAAAAAAATTAACGAAAAAATTATTTTTCAGGACCTTAAATGGGTGACAAAATAAGGATTGTGGTTTTTAGACTGGCAAAATGAGAGTCGTAACTATATTTAGGTTGAATTGATTATATTTAGGTTGAATTTGGGCTAGATTTCAGGTCAAAATACGGTAAAATTGACATGACTTCGGGTTGAATGTTTTCTCAATTTGCAAGCTTTTATAGTTATGATCCTTAAATTGACAGCCTGAAAAAGTTGTGGTCTTTATTTTGTCAGCTCAAAAAGTTATTGTTCTAATTTTTTCAGCCTGAAAAATTACGAATTTCACTACCCCTTTAACTTACGGTCTTGAAAAAAATATTATTCTCATAGTTTAGACATACAAACATTCTGAAGTTAAAAATCAACAATAACCACAGTGAAACAGAAGAAATATAAAAAATCATATATGAATAAAATTAATTTATAATGGGATAATAAGATAACAATAATAAAAACTAACATAATATTCATTTTATATTAACGGGCCGTGCAAACACGGGTAATATACTAGTATATATAAATAGAAGAAAAGAGAGAAAAATATGTTTAATGAATGTGGTGCAATAGTGAATCTCACTCTGCAGTAAAAAGAGTGAATTAATTTTTTTTTTTCTTTTGTAACTTTGTATTAATATTTCAATTTTTTAAAATTTTAATATAAAATCTATTTTTAACACATTATATATCAAATTAATTATCTTTTAATATTTATTTTTAATTCAATATATGTATTGCACATTCAAAAATAAAATTCAAATTTAAATATTTATTTCATTATTTTAAAATGTTTATTTACAACTACCTCCATCCCGGAACTACTTTCATAGTAGTTCCGGACACGCGAACCAAGGAAAAGTAAATATGTGAGTGTAAAGTTAAATAATAAAATAAGAAAAAGTGTATTTTGTTGACTTTTGTGAGAGAGAAAAGTTTCCTTTTTTGGTGTGTGAAAGAAGAGTTGGGACGTCCAAATAAGGAAAGTGTGAAAGTAGTTTTGGGACGGAGGGAGTAACATTTAAAGTGTATATTATATCAAATTAAATATCTTTTAATTATTTTTTGTTAAATTTTAAAATTCAAATTTTAAACCCTCTGAAATTTCATAATACAGACAGAGTAGTCACATATGTAGGAATATTTTCCACTTAATCATATTTCGTGCTAAAAGAATTAATCGAAAATTTAGTTTATGCAGAAGGAACATCTCATTAAAAAAGAATTAATCTACTTCTTATTTCCTCTCATTCTCACTGTCGGCCTCCATTCTTGAATAAAATGAAAGGTTTCATGATGGATGAGTTTGAAACTGAATGAATAAAAAAAAAAAACATGTAAAGAATTATAGAAAGATGGAAGAAAAGGGAAAAAATAAGTAGTGATGGAGATGAAAAGGGACAGAGAGAAGAGACTTAATTTATCCTTCTGCAGAAGGATCATCTCATTCAAAAAGAGAATTAGGCTATTTCTTTCTTTTTTATCGGTAAATGTTAGTTGTTAAAAGTTACTTCACCAAATTAACAAATGCTCCAAAAATTATCTCCAAGTCATCTCATGTCTCCCTTAATTCGCTCCCACAGGGAATCGAACTGGATTACTCAAGTACTTCTTATTTTCTCTCACTCTCACTCTCGGCCTCCATTCTTGAATAAAATGAAGTCTGTCTAGTCCTCTTAAGCGGCAGTGAAATTTGAGTAATTTGGAAAGAAGATGAACAAGACTTTGTTGTGTTGGTGACGACAATTTCCTATATTTCCATTTGAAAAATAAAACTTGTGGTCCTTTTCTTTTCTTTTTTTTAATATATTATTGTACTGGGAGTACAACACGATCAATTCTCAAACATAAACATATACTGTTGAGTCAACAATGATTGTTTGAAATCAATTGGAATAAAGAAATTGAAGAACACCAAGATTTACGTGGTTCGATCAGAAATGATCTACGTCCACGGATGAGGGCACCTCTCTCACTAATCGATGGAAGATGATACAGATTACAAGTATTTGATCTCTCAGAGTATATGATCGTTCTATTATCTCTCTATACATATGTGCGTATATATATAGGAGTATGGAATCCCTAATTAATGCTAGTGATCGTAACCACCTAACAAGAAAATTGCTACAGTTGCAACCGAAAATGAATAACTGTTAGAGCCCAACGATCTTCAGTTTTGATTCTGTTAAACTGATCGCTCGTTATCCAATTTGGAAGTTTAAACTGCTTCGTAACTGATCCTGAGTTAGTTCCTGACTTCGGAGTCAGTATGCTCCTTTCTTGTCTTGTCTTGTCTTGTCTGCTGATATGATATGTCCTCAGCTGAGTCTGAGTACTCAGCTGATATCATCAGTAGACCTTTTGTCCTGATCTGACCAGCTGACCTGACCATACCATCCTGACTGACCATCATCCTGACCACCATCAGCTGACCTCCTCAGCTGACCACCTCAGCTGACTACCATCAGCTGACCTCCTCAGCTGACTCCGCTGATATCCCAGATGACTTTCAGTAGACTTCTCAAACGATCTCAGCTGACCTCATCAGGTGACTAACCATCAGCAGACCTATCAGCTGACTTCCTCAGCTGATAGTATAATGTTCAGTTAATCAGCAGTACTTGCTCATCTGATCTTAATTTCACTTTCTTTGCACCCATAACAATTCTCCACCTCAAAGTAAGTGAGAGGCCTCCACCTAACCTTCACATCACAGTAGTATTAAGGCACATCCCATGACTGTACCTTAACCAGCTCCAAACAGTAGTTGAACTTAGAACTTGGTATAACTTTAGTCAGCATATCAGCAGCATTGTCATCAGTAGATACCTTTTGTATTGTGATCACCTTCTTTTCCACCACATCCCTCACAAAGTGAAGCCTCACATCAATATGGTTAGATCTTTCATGAAACACCTGATGCTTGACTAAGTGAATGGCACTCTGATTATCACATTGCACAGTAACTTCATCTTGCCTGATTCCAAATTCCCTGATAATGCCCTTAAGCCACATAGCCTCCTTTACTGCTTCTGTCACTACGATGTACTCAGCTTCAGTGGTTGATAGTGTAACCACTAACTGTAATGCAGCCCTCCAACTGATGGTTGTGCCATATAGTGTAAACACATATCCAGTCAGAGACTTTCTTGTATCTATGCTTCCAGCATAGTCAGAATCTACAAAACCTTGTAGAGGTTGCTTGTCCTCCCGAGTCCTCTCAAATAGTAGTCCCAAATGTGCTGAACCTTTTAGATATCTCATTATCCACTTGAAAGCTTCCCAATGTGTCTTTCCAGGAATAGTCATAAACCTGCTGACCAAGCTCACTGCATGAGCAATATCAGGTCTGCTACAAACCATGGCATACATTATGCTTCCAACTCCGTTTGAATAAGGTATCTTGTTCATCTGAGACTTATCTTGTTCACTCTTGGGACATTGATCAGCTGACAATTTGAAATGTTGTCCGAGAGGAGTAGAGACCGATCTTGACTCATGCATATTGAATCTTCTCAAGATTTTCAGTATGTAATCTTCTCAAGATTTTCAGTATTGAATCTTCTCAAGATCTTGACTCATGCATATTAAATTTCTCCTCATATATGTTTGGGAGACAACACTCCAAGAGAGTATGTCAAACCTATGCTTAACAGAGGGATGATTGTACAATTTCTTTGCTAGAGTTGTCTTACCAAGTCCAGGCATCCCAAAGATAGAGATGACTTGCAGCTGCCCTCCTCTTCCAACAAGCTGATCTAAGATATACGTCATCTTGTCCTCAAAACCAACTATTTCGTCACCGAACTCAGTATTATTCTTGGACAGTGACGACAATAGTTGGTTGTAACTCTTTGCAACTTTTAAGCCTCCAAATTTCATTGTCCTCAAAGCTCAATCTTGTGGTTAACGTCAATGAGCCTGCTGACGAGATACCACAGAGGAGCATCTCCAGCCAAAAAGGAGATGATAAGAAATTCAGCTTCACGAGCAAAATCTCCAATTCGCATATAACATTCTTTCAATTCTGGAGAACCCTCATCCAGCTTGATGAATGGTTGTAAACAGATTAGCCTCTGATGGAGAGTTTTGATTTGATCCTTCACATCAGCAACCAGACTATCATCTTGATTCATTAGGTCCTCCACATCACGAACTAATGAATCAACAACTAGGAGTGAGTCAAGCACACAAGTCTTGGGAGTCGTACAAGATGACCTGCTCATAAAAGGCACAAGATCGAAAAACTTCATGATATTAGCTTTCAAGAGGTTGATATGGTTAAAAATAACAGCAATCCTCTCATCCATTTCTCCCTCAGTGACGAAGAATAAGGAGAAGACGAAACTCCCAGCTTCATTAGCGGCAGCTTCAAATTCTGGCAAGAGATTCAGGAATTCTTCATGCTCATCGACACACAACATCAATGATGTGTCCCGAAGAACAGTGATAAGAAATCTCAGCTCGTTCTCAAGATTGACAATTTGATCTTTACATGAACCAATAATCAAACCTGTTTTGTGGTACAGCAATTGAACAAGGAAAGTGATGAGAACTTCCACCGGTTGATATTTTGTGGTCTGGTTTTTCTCCAGCCTCGGCACAATGAACATTTCCTCCTTAAACTTCTGCACGGCAGAAACCGGTACGTTCAGAGTAAAAGCTGAACTTCCGTGCTTGGTTAAGCTGGTGGCTTCACTTAATAAAATGTCTACTTTATCTCGCTCCACATCGGAAAACGAAAAAGTGGAAAGATAAAAGGAATAATGACCGAAGATGAACATATGTATTTCCGTGTAGTAAAGTTGCAGTTGATCGCTGGGGATCTCCTGTTTGGATATCTTTTCGAAAAATTCAGGGGAACTATCCATTTTCTGTTTAGGGTGGAGACAATATAATGAGGAAGGGAATGTAAATTAGATGGGGGTTTGTAAGGGGAGAGTTTAGGGAGGTGCAGATCCCGTTTTTGACATCAATATTTTCATGATTTGTGCAACATATATTCCTGATGCATTGAAGTGTTTTAACATAACATAAGCAGGGAATAAATTTCTTTCCTAAAGAAAAAGCAAGGAATAGAAGATATTGCAGTAATGTATTATAGATAAAGAAATTAAAGCGATTCTTATATGGTTGCAGGAATCCTAAGCAACAATTATTTCATCACTAAAGTTAATCATGATTAAATAAATCTCAAGAGAGGTATATTAATAGAAAACAAGAAGAAAAAAAGCAAAACATTATACATATGTTAGAGTTAAGGAGATGATAGATCAAAACAGAATTTAAACAGAACTTACGAGATGAACTTGTCCCACGCCAAACTTGGCTGAATAATTAATCTCTTTCCAAAAGTAATGGTTCAACACTAACAATGCAGTTTAAATATAAAGCCTAGGCCCATGGGCCCACTAATCAAACTGAAACTAATAATATTAAATTAATATAATTAGGCCCACTAATCCAATTACTTCTTTTTGTTAGCACGTAGCATCGAGAGTAACCATCCCCTTCTCTAACGTACTGATGCTTTTCTCTGATCTCGTCATATCGCCGGCAAGGTCGAACCAATTGTTAGAGTTAAGGAGATGATAGATCAAAACAGAAGATAAACAGAACTTACGAGATGAACTCGTCCCACGCCAAACTTGGCTGAATAATTAATCTCTTTCGAAAAGTGACGGTTCAACACTAACAATGCAGTTTAAATATAAAACCTAGGCCCATGGGCCCACTAATCAAACTGAAACTAATAATATTAAATTAATATAATTAGGCCCACTAATCCATTTACTTCTTTATGTTAACACGTCTTTTATATGTAACAACATAAGATTTGAGAAGGAAAAGGGAAACACAGAAGTGGTGTGAAGGAAATTCTTTGCTGCCAAACAACCTTCATAGCCACAAATTGCGTGGTGCACTTGATGCATACAAAACATAGACTAAATATTTTATTTTAATTCTAGTAACCGTAGTTGAAATTTTTTGTGGGTAAAGAAAAAAGAGAGAATAAGAAGAGATTTGAAATATTACTTTAGAAGGCTTAATATCATTTTTTGACTTAGGTCATAAAATATCTAGGATCAGCCCTACCCAACATGCCCACAAACCTCTCTATTTGTTATTCATTGGTATATTTACTCAACAAGTTCACTTTTTAACCTTTTTCGTTAAGTGGTATCCAACTATATCACAAAATTATTTAAAGAGCTAAATGAAGTTTGGATCAGGAAATTCTCAATGATTCGCATCAAATTGTAATTCTTAAACCAAGACAAAACAAGGTGATCATTCCAAGCATAACCAACATAATCATGTCACAAGATTTTCTTCAGGTAATCAAGTCATATCAAAGTTTCAAGCACAGAAATCTCGAACCAAGAAATACCCAGATGACTAAATTATCATCTTCAGGTATAAGAAAAATGAGGCTAAAACTCTAGATATAAATAGTCAACTGAGAATAGAATAGAACCTTAAAGTCAAGAATACTTACCAATAATGATTGAAGGTAGTGATAGTGTTCTCCTTATAGAAGCAGAGTTAGTTGTTTAGATGGAAACTGTTTTTTCTTTCTTTTTTGGTTAGACATACAATTCAATATAATCTTAAACATAGATACATCCATAGATATAAATTTGGCATTCAAGGTTTTCCAATTATAGTTTACCAAGGTGACTTCATCATTCACAAGCTTTGGAAGATCATGATAGCAGAGCTTCCGAGAAAAATCTTCACAAGCTCTACCTCCTTCCATTTTTCACAAGCTTTGCCGCTGCTGCAAATGCTCTGCCTCTCTCTGTTGGAGTGTGGAGTCTAAATTGACTGAATCATGAGCCCTATAACGCCGAATTTTTGGGGGGCCCATTTTTTCTGCTTCGGCCCAGTTGATCCTAATGGGCTTAGGGTTAGGGCGAATGCTGTTTAAATATTGATATCGTCTTATTGTAATTTTTATCCGAAAATCATATAGTGAAAAAAATACCTGGCTTGGCATCGCCCCCAGACGTAGTCGCAAGACGAACTGGGTAAACAAATCTCGTGTTCTTTTTCGTTATCGTGTGTATGCGTATAAAATCCTAACAACTGGTATCGAGAGCTGTGTGTTCAAAGGGAGTAGCCACGATGAACGATCAGAAGATTTCAATCAAACAGTTTGATCGAATTTCGGGTTCTGGAAGATGCAGATCGAGGATTATCTCTATGGTAAAGATCTGTACGTGCCCTTAGAAGAGGAGGTGAAACCCGAAAATATGGAACAAAAGGAGTGGAATCTGTTGAACAGAAAGGCGATGAGTGCGATACGCTTATCGCTGTCCATGAACGTAGCCTACCACACGACTAAAGCCAAGACCGCAAGGGAGATGCTGGAGATCTTGGAGGAGATGTATCAGAAGCCCACAACCGCGAACAAGGTTCATCTGATCAGACGGCTGTTCAACCTCAGAATGTCGGAGAGCACACCCGTGCAGCAACATCTGAACGAGTTCAATATGATCATTGGACAGTTGTGTTCAGTCGAGATCGAATTCAGTGATGAGGTACTTGCCCTAGTTCCGTTATCTTCTTTGCCAGATAGTTGGGCCGCCACAGTAACGGCAGTTAGCGCTTCATCTGCTAAAGATAAACTGAAGCTTGACGAAGTGAGGGATCTGATGATCAGTGAGGAGGTTCGCAGGAAAGAGTCTGGATCTACTCCAGGGTCAGCGCTGAACACGGAGGATAGGGGCAGATCGAAGAGTAGGAAAAGTCATGGCAGATCAAAGTCCAGAGGAAAGAGTCAATCTAAGAAAGACAAAGACTCAATTCTGTGTTGGAATTGTGACGAGTTTGGTCACTACAGGAATCAGTGTGCAGCACCCAAGAAAAACAAGAAAGGGCAGAACGAGAAGGGACAAAAGGAGACAGCAAATGCAGCCACATATGATGTTGAAGATGCGTTGGTCTTAAGTGTCAGTAGTCCGCTGGAATCGTGGGTGTTGGATTCTGGAGCATCATTCCATTCTTGCGGTGATGCTGAAATAATGGAGAATTATGTGTCTGGGGAATTCGGACAAGTCTACCTTGCTGATGATGAGCCCTTGAAGATCGTGGGTGACTAGCGATTTGTGTTCGCACACAAATGCACTTTCCTACAAGTGTATAGGATCGTGTAGTGGTAAGCTGACCAAGTTATAAAATATCTAATCCACGGGAAGCAATGAGACAATCTAATCCTAAGGTGTGTGTGTGAGTTATGGAATAAAATAATCAAGAATGAAATGACAAATTTGGTTTCTATCTACTACTACCGAATGAAGCAGAAATAAAATAAAGCAAACTAAGAATCTAAACTAAATGTGCCTGCTTCGGGTGTATTCCACCCAAAGCAATAAGCCTAACTCATAACTCGTGAATTAAAAGGACTAATTGAGATAATGAGCATAATTCAAGTTAACATAACTAAACTAAAAATGAGACTAGAGTTACTAAAACTAATTGAGACAAAAGGCATAACATGAATAAATGAGACAATCATAAATAAATCTAACATTAAAAAAGATCATAATAAGAATGCTTGAAACAAAAGACATCATCACAAGAAATATAAATAAATTAATAACTCTAAAAATACTACCCTTGATAATTGAATTAATAACTTGCATAAAACCTAAATAATCATTCAAACAATAAAACATAAAAAGTACTTCAAAACTGAAAAAACTAAGTATCAAACCCTTAATAATAAATAATCTCAAAAATTTCTGAACAAGAATTAAATAATCAAACCAAAAGTAATTGTTTTAATCCCTAAAACCTCGAGTGCGTGAAAAACCAGATAATTAATCTAAACTACTGCCAGATTCTCATACGTGAAAATAAACCCCTAAAATCTACTGCCTAAGTGCCCTAATGGCGAAGCGTGATTCCCTTCGTAATCTTCCAGAATATATATCCAAATACCCTCAGCAAATGGGCTTTGAAGATGGGCCTAACAATGAAATAGAGTTGGGCTTCAATTAAAATCAAATAAGACTTGGCCCAATACTTTCATACCAATGATCAGAGAGGCAGTTAGGACTATAGTGGAGGCGCGTCGACGGCTGTGCACGGATTCGGCGGTCAGCAGTTTCAGCGGCGTCGGATTCTTCATTGTGGCTAACAGAGGACGCGATTGGCTGATTCCGGTCGCGGCTGTGAAGAAGAAATTCCGGCGCGGCGGCGATGAAAGTGAATCTCTTCCAAGATGTTAGCGGAAGAGATGGGCGGTGTCAATGGTGTTTACCAGCGAGAGGATAGGCGGATTCCGGCGGAACAGAGGTGTTGTGAGGCAGTTTCAGAGGTTGAGAAGCGGTTCTTCTGTCGACAGCTGGCTCAATCTCGACGGCGAGAGCACTGATCGCGGCTGCGCTGGGTTGAGGCGGAGTGCAGATTGGTATTGTGTCGTGAATTCCGGCGAAGGCGACGAAATAGACAGCGTTGTGAGGCTTAGATGTCGTCGAATCCGACGACTGTGCGATGAAGCTCTTTGTGGCGGAGGAGTAGTTCTGGTGTGGAGCTGCTGTGATTTCTGAAATGGAATGGTGGCAAGGCACTCGAATTTGGCTGAAGAGCTTTGAAGACGGAGGTGGTGCATCGGCAATGGATTGCAGCGGTAATTGAATGTTGTGGTTGTGTTGGCGGTTAACAGTGAGGAAGGCACAACTGTGTATGAGTTGAGTGATAATTGTGGGGCCACATGCTTTTGATTCCAACTTATCCAAACAATCCTGAAAATTGTGAAAATTAATATAATAGGACAGCTTCTCAATTAAATCAAAATAAATAGCAATTAAGACCCTAAATACATACAAATCTTCATAAAATTGTCTAAAATTGAGCACAAATTGATGCAAATATGACCCTAATCAGTGGGAAAAGGAGATGTTCAGATATCCACACCAAACGGAACAACATTAAAGCTGAATGGTGTGAGGCACATCCTAGGATTGAAAAGAAATTTGCTTTCAATTGGGCAGCTCGATGTAGAGGGATACTCAGTGACTTTCGGCAGCAACAGTTGGAAGATTAGTAAAGGTGCTATGATAGTAGCGCGGGGAAAGAAGGAGGGTACGTTGTATACTACAATTAACTCCAAGGACTGCATTGATCTCGCAGGAGCTACGACTAATGTTGATTTGTGGCACTGTCGGCTGGGTCACATGAGCGAGAAAGGAATGAAGGTAATGTGTTCGAAAGGGAGACTTCCTGGGCTAAAATCTGTTGAAGTTAGTATATGTGAGGACTGTGTTTTCGGGAAACAGAGAAGGGTCAGTTTCTCAAGAGGTGGCAGAACCTTGAAGGCAGAAAAGCTGGAGTTGGTGCATAGCGATTTATGGGGACCAGTGCCTGTGAAGTCTCTTGGTGGTTCGGAGTATTACATGACCTTTATCGATGACTCCACTCGGAAGGTATGGATTTATTTTCTAAAAAATAAAACTGATGCATTTGATACTTTCAGGAAGTGGAAAGCCCTTGTAGAGAATGAAACGGGGCTGAAAGTAAAGTGTCTTCGTTCTGACAATGAAGGTGAATATGAACTCCGTGAGTTCAAGGAATATTGTGCTGAGAATGGGATTCGTATGGAAAAGACTGTGAGAGGAACTCCCCAGCAAAATGGAGTTGCAGAACGGATGAATAGAACTCTGAATGAGCGAGCTAGATGCATGAGGCTGAAAAGTGTGCTGCCTAAGATGTTTTGGGCAGATGCAGTAAGCACAACGGCATATCTAATTAATAGAGGTCCATCAGTTCCATTGGAGAACAAAATACCCGAGGAAGTATGGACGGGAAAAGAGGTAAATCTGTCTTGCTTGCGTGCTTTTGGTTGTGTTGCTTATGCTCATGTCAGTTCTGTTGATAGAAGTAAGTTAGATGTTAAATCTGTTAAGTGTACGTTTATTGGTTATGGTGGCAATGAGTTCGGTTATAGACTCTGGGATGAGAATAACCGAAAGATCATTCGCAGTAGAGATGTGGTTTTCAATGAACAGGTTATGTACAAAGACAGTTTGGAGGCATCAAATTCTGATAAGGCCAATACTCAAGAAATCGAGTTAGACGTCTCAAACTCGAGTGGGAGTAAGCAGAGTCAGAATGAAGAAGAGGAGGTTCTTATTGAAGAACCAATGACCCCACCACCACTGGAAAATCCGCTGCAGAGACCAGTTAGAGAGCGACGTGCACCTGAAAGGTATTCGCCCTCTAACTACTACTTGTTACTTACTGATGGTGGTGAACCTGAGTGTTATACAGAGGCAGAGCAGAATGTAGACGGACGGAAGTGGAGAATTGCAATGGATGACGAGTTAGCTTCACTTCTGCTGAATGGCACTTGGGAACTCGTTGAGTTCCCAAAAGGCAAGAAGGCTTTGCACTGCAAGTGGGTCTATAGAATTAAGAATGAAGCTGATGGTAGCAAACGCTACAAAGCCCGGCTGGTTGTCAAGGGGTTTGAACAGCGACATTATATTGACTATACTGATGTTTTTACTCCTGTTGTGAAACTAACCACTATTCGAATGCCGTTGAGTATGGTAGCTGCAGAAAACTTGATGTTGCATCAGATGGATGTGAAGACGGCATTCCTCCACGGTGACTTGGAGGAGGAGTTATACATGACACAGCCTGAGGGGTATGTAAAGAAGGGAAAGGAGCAACTTGTGTGCAAGTTGAAGAGGAGCTTGTATGGTCTAAAACAAGCTCCAAAGCAGTGGTACAAGAAGTTCGACAACTTTATGATGGAGATTGATTACCAAAGATGCCACGCTGATCATTGTTGCTACTACAAGAGGTTTGACAATAGCTTTCTTATTCTCTTGTTATATGTTGATGATATGTTGATCGTAGGAGCTGATGCAAGAGAAGTAAATAAGTTGAAAAGACAGTTGTCAGAACGGTTCTCCATGAAGGATCTTGGAGAGGCAAAGCAGATTTTGGGCATGAGGATTGAACGTGATGAGGCGACGGGAAATGTTTATCTTTCGCAAGCTAGTTACATTCAGAAGGTCTTGGAAAGATTCAGCATGTCAGAGTCAAAGCCTGTGAGTGTTCCACTGGGCAGTCAGTTCAAACTTTCAAGGAAGGAGTCACCTAGGAACAAGGAGGAACATGCTCAAATGATGAGGGTACCATATGCCTCAGCAATTGGTAGCATCATGTATGCCATGGTGTGTACAAGACCAGATATTGCTCATGCAGTGGGAGTAGTAAGCTGGTTCATGGGTGATCCGGGCAAGCAACATTGGAAAGCAGTGAAGTGGGTCCTGCGATACTTGAGAGGCACCACAGACAAGGCTCTATGTTTCAAAGGCAAGAATTTGGCGCTGGTGGGTTATGTGGATGCAGACTTGGCATCAAATGACCTTGATGGGAGAAGAAGTACAACCGGGTATGTTTTTACTTATGGCGGTACTGCTATATCTTGGACTTCTAAGTTGCAGAAGGTTGTTGCATTGTCCACTACGGAGGCAGAGTATGTAGCTGTGATAGAGGCAAGTAAAGAGATGGTGTGGTTGCAGACACTCTTGGGGGAACTTGGGAAGGAGCATGAAAATAGCACTCTTTTCAGTGATAGTCAAAGTGCTATATTTCTTACAAAGAATCCGGCGTTTCACTCAAGGACAAAGAATGTTGAGTTGAAGTATCACTACATCCGTCATCTTTTGGAAAGGAAGATCTTGCAGCTTATGAAGATACTTGGAGATGAGAATCCAGCGGACATGTTTACTAAGGTGGTGACCTTAGAGAAGTTGAAGCTATGCATAGCTTTAATTAGCCTTGGAACTTGAAGATAAGGCTAGGCGATGCCAGGTGGATAAGGGAGAAGAAACAAGAAGATATGGTTACATGGAAGATTTAGTCTCCAAGTGGGAGATTGTTGGAGTGTGGAGTCTAAATTGACTGAATCACGAGCCCTATAACGCCGAATTTTTGGGGGGCCCATTTTTTCTGCTTCGGCCCAGTTGATCCTAATGGGCTTAGGGTTAGGGCGAATGCTGTTTAAATATTGATATCGTCTTATTGTAATTTTTATCCGAAAATCATATAGTGAAAAAAATATCTGGCTTGGCATCGCCCCCAGACGTAGTCGCAAGACGAACTGGGTAAACAAATCTCGTGTTCTTTTTCGTTATCGTGTGTGTGCGTATAAAATCCTAACACTCTTAACCTTCACCAATTTTCTTAATCCTGAAACATCCCACTCATCGACTTCCTCTCTCCTTGGAGTTAATTTTGTGTAATTTTGTAGTGGTGGTGGTGTGCGATTTTAGGGTAGCCGATTTTGTGCTATTTTGTGGTGATAGCTGATTTTGAGAAATAAAAATCTTTTTATTTCTGTGCGATTTAAAGTTTGGGGCAGATTTTGTAGCCGGCTATTTTTTGGTGGGGGTGTGATGGTGGAATTTTGAGATTGGGGCTAATTTTTTGGCCGACGATTTTGTGGTGGTGGTAGCAGTGGCCGGCAATATTGTGGTGGTGGTGTGGTGGCGTGTGCCTTCAGTCTTCATTCTTCACCTTCTCTGTTCTCTTTCCAGCGACAACGGCGGCAGCACACCTTTTGTGACAAAAAGAGGTAGATTATTCAGTATGTTTTTAAAATGATATCATATAAATGTATCACTATGAAATTGACCCATTATTATTCAGGTCATTGATATTTCTTCTGCATACTACTTAACTGAGTATATTAGAGTGAATTAAGCTAGGGTGCATAAATTCTTGCAGTATTGAATTCACATCGCCTTTTAAATAAGTGAGATTTTTAAAAATATACATTCGATTTTTTACGTGGCGTATCTGATTAACGGTTACTCAAATTAGTCTCGCGAATCCTACTTGTTAATTATTAAACATATTTTTTTAATTAATTTTTATTATTTAATACAATTTAAATTGTCAATATGACACTTACTTTAGATAAAATTCACTATTATAATATATGTAATGGGCTAATAAAGCTTGAATTAATATTTTATTACCAATGAGAGATATTGATATGATGGAGGAGAAGAGTAACTCTTGGAGTCAGTCTCCAGGTGGGAGATTGTTGGGTTATGGAGCCTGATCGACTGCTTTCGTCCTAGCTTCTCGGCCATCCAACCCAGTGTTATGCAGAGGCTACACGTAGTGAGTAGGTGAATAAGTGAAAACTTGTTATGGATGATGAGATGAATTCGTTGATGACCAACGAAACCTGGGAACTTGTTGAGCTCCCAAAAGGGAAGAAGGCATTGCATAACAAATGGGTTTACAGAATAAAAAAGGAGGCAGATGGAAGCAAGCGTTACAAGGCAAGACTAGTTGTAAAAGGATTTCAACAGAAATATGGTATTGATTATAGTGATGTTTTACTCCCGTTGTGAAACTAACTACCATTCGATTAGTTTTGAGTTTGGTGGCTGCAGAGAACTTGGTGTTAGAGCAGATGGATGTAAAAACAGTCTTTCTTCATGGTGATTTGGATGAGGACATCTACATGATACAACCAGAAGGGTACATGTCAAAGGAAAACAGAGAGCTAGTCTGCAAATTGAAAAAGAGCTTTTATGGTTTGAAACAAGCTCCATTACAGTGGTACAAGAAGTTTGATGGGTTAATGGACGAGATTGAGTATAACAGGTGTGAAGCTGATCATTGCTGCTACTTCAAGAGGTATGATAGTGGCTATACATTTTGCTATTATATGTAGATGACATGTTGATAGCAGGCTCTAGTGCTCGAGAGGTGAGCAAGCTCAAGTAGCAGTTATCCGATCGATTTGCTATGAAGGACCTTAGAGAGCGCCACTATGACAAATTCGCTGATAGATAGCGGGTTTTACCCGCTATTAAAAGGGTGGAAAAACGCTGTTGAACATGGTGATATTAAAAGTGGCGCCGAACAACAGCGGTTTAAAACCGCTATTATTTCTATGTTTAACAGCGGTTTTTTACCGCTATCGTATCTTTAAAACCGCTATTATATCTTCTTCATTTGTTAACTCATAAAATCTAAAACAGCGGTTTTATAGAGATATAAGAGCGAATTTTAACCGCTATTAAAAGTACTTTCAATAGCGGGTAATACCCACTGTTGTATATTAAAAACCGCTTTTATAAGTTATTAATTTTAAATCTACTACGGCGGTTTACTTCAGATATAAGAGCGGGTATTACCCGCTATTAAAAGTAAAGAACATAGCGGGTAATAACCGCTTTCTTTTCTCAATTTTTTTTCAATATTTAATTATTGGAATATTATATATTTTTTTTAATAAAACCTGTAGTATGATTTTTATACTTTAATTAAAATAAAAAGAAATTTTAATATAAATAACATTAAATCTAAAAATTCAAAAGTTCATATCATTACTTGCCAATCATTGCAATAATCTTTAAAATGCATTACATCAATATAAATTCAAGTACCAATAGTGTTCAATAACTAAATTAATTAACTACTACATCATCATAATAATCAAATAGTCTTGAGCAGCACGTTTGATATTCTCTTTCAGTAACATATCTCTCCTCCATTCCTTGGTTCACAACTGATGAATGAAAGTGGCTCACATTGAAGATCAAGCTTCACATTCAAAGAAAATAAATTATCATCAACGAAACAAAACTTTAACCAATATACAAAAAGATAATTATAAACTATTAAAGTATATCATTTATAGAAATCATTCTAAATGAAATTGGTGATACTCCACAAATTACACAACACAAATGCACGTAGCTGCACAACATTAGTATATTCACAATAGTCATGTATTAAATTTGATTGCACGCGTAAAACAATTAGACATCCATCACGGAGAAGACCAATGAGCAAACAAGAGATCAATATCCCCCTAACCACAATGAATGCAGAAACACAACAATTATGTATCATCAAATGCAGCTGAAACCGCACAACAATGCAGACAATGGTTCACTTAATTCATATCCGCAGGAAACTAAATAACAAAAAATCCTGCTAAATTTGTCAATTTGAGTAAAAAAAAATGCACCGCTGTCACCGATCAAAAGAAGCTTCCCGCACTTTCTACTCAACTATATATGATTGCACGCGTAAAGCCCACTCTTCCCGCACTTCATCAATTTTCGCTTTCGAATAAATTTTCTCCATGAACTATGAATTACAAAATACATTATTAAAGCACAAATAAATCTAATGAAAAATTATGCCTGCATATAAATATTACCATTGGCTGCATCGAACATGTTTCAAGTGTGTCCTCAAATTTGACAATTTGTCTCATGTAGCGAAGTACAAAAAAGCCACATTGACATGAGTCGGGTTGCTTAGGAGCCTAAGTTAGGAACAAAACTCATTATAAAACACATGGTTTGTTATAAATTATTTATGAATACTACAAATGAAAACTTTTCATACCTCAATTACATTCCAATTGATTTTATTTACTCTTTTTCCAATTGAAGAATTAAAAATGTGCAGAGCCCTTCAAAAAAATGAGATTATTTTAACAAAAAATAATATATCTACCTTAATAATAAGGAGAAAAACTTACATTTCAACAACTAGTCTCCACGGGGTATCATGAATGTCCGTAAAAAGAGGATCCAACAAGCAAACCTCCGATTTATGTGGGTCGATAACAGTTAGTATCCAGTGATTCCTATGTATATACACACATAATAAGTATATGAAATTTATTAATTTAAAAAAAATTAATATCTTAAAAGCATACTTACCCTACATTACATGGTGCCAACACAAGTTGATTAACATGTGTACCGATGAGTCTTTTACCAAGAAAACTTGCCCTTTTGTTTAATTGTGCATCCTTAGACTTTGTATCTGTCTTTACAGATGGAACATATGCTGTTCCACAAGGATCCACAAATTTAAACTTCTCCTTGTTCATTTTCTGGTACAAATACCTAAAATTAACAAAAAAACACAATACTTAATATCCATGTGAAAAAAAACTTTGGTATTAAACAAATTAAATACGAATGGAATGCTTACCATATGTAAACAACTATACATGTATAGGAGATTGGTTCCAGCCGACAAAATGGATCAATGTCCTCAAGATTAACATGTAATAAACTCTCACGTCCAAACACATCATTGTCCAAGGTAATTGATATCAATCCAACAACAGTAATCTTGATTTTAGAGTAACAATACACCATGTATAGTGATGTTGGCACAGTCAAAGGATCTAATGAAGGCATCATTTTTTTATGCTTCTTTGTGTTTTTTCTAACACTCTAAGAATTGCAAATGTATCACTGTTAGATATGTTAAGTAGTACTAAAAAATTTTGAAAGGTAAGATTCAGTCTATAAATCACAATCTTATATAACCTGAACATGCAGTTTCATCAAGTGCATAGGCCAAGCCACATGAGATCCGATAGTATCACTAATTGTAACACAGTCAGTCGTCGGATATGGCAAAAAAGCATTTCCATCCACTGCTTTCTCAATTGCAACACGCATGCAATTCATGGGAAATTTCTTACCATGAATGAGTTCTTGAGAATTATAAACTTTGATTATTGTACCATATGCAATAATGGTGTTTGTCCTCGCATCCAAAGATAATGCTACAGATTTTCCCTATGAAAAAAATTACATTTTTCAACAAAACATCCAATAATTAGCAACACAAAAAAAAGCAAATTGAACCATATTTCATTAAAGTATATATACCTCCAAGGTTTCATCATTGTCAAACCTCATCTTCTCATCAACTATTTGTACATCATCATCACCAGCCACCTTAACACCAATGCTTGTATTATCCGGTGTACTATCATAATTGGTATGCAGAACTTTTTTGGTACAACTACCAATCTCTTCAACTTCGACCTTGAGTTCATTGTTTTTGAAAATTTGCTCTTCTAATCTCCGTATTCTTTCATCTTGCTCATTACTTCTATTCTTTTGAGCTATCAACTCTCTCTCATATTGTTTGCACAATTCCATGTTTTGGTGCCACTTCATCAATCTCTTGTGTCCCATCAAATGCCTTCTTTTTTTTCGATAGGGATGACTTAAATCAAGAAACCTCCTATGCCTTGTGAATGATATTTTTCTACTATGTTTTAACCTATTTGCAGATGTTTTCTCACCACAAACTGGGCATGCATAATATCCTTTCACAACACATCCAGAAAGATTTCCATAAGCTGGAAAATCATTAATTATCCACAACAAGATAGCTCTAAGGAGAAATGTTTCATCCCTGTAGGAATCATGTGCATCTATTCCTATCCACAAAGTCCTTAAGTCATCGATCAAAGGTGCCAAGTAAACATCAACAAAGTGAGCATCATGAATTTTCTCTTCATACACAACAATGGAGGAAGATTATATGTGACTAGTATAACTGGCCAACAACTATATGTAGAAGTCATACTACTGTGGGGGTTGATCCCATCTGCAGATAAAGCCAATCTTAGGTTTCTAGACTCAGAAGCGAAATCAGGCCATTGATGGTCCACTGACTTCCAAGATGGTGAATCAACTGGGTGACGCAATTTACCATCACAAATCCTCCTATCAGCGTGCCAAGTTAACTCTTTTGACATATCCTTATTTCGAAACATTCTTTGAAATCTAGGGATGGGTGGAAAGTACCACAACACCTTTGCAGGAACTCCTTCATTTATCTTAGAGTTCTTACCCACCTTCCATCTTAAGGCCTCACATGTGGGACAACTTTTAAGATCCGCATAATCCTTACGGTATAAGACACAATCGTTTGGGCATGCATGGATTTTCTCATATTTCATACCCAATGCCACCAAACTTTTCTTTGTTTTTCCCATAGATGGAGGCAATTCATTTTTGTCTGGGAGCATATCTTGTAATAATTCAAGTAATTCATTCATGCCCCTATTGCTCCAACTATATTTTGCCTTCAAGTTATATAATTTCACAACTGCATACAACTTTGTGAATTTAGTGCATCCCGGATATAATGGTTTCTCAGCATCTTCAAGAAGCTTTAAGAAATTGTCTGGATTTCCAGTGCTTTCATATGCATCGTGAACCATATCATCTAAAGGTTCTCCAAAAACATAATCATCTTCATCTTGCCCTTCTTCGTTATCATGCATCGGTAACTCGTCCTTCTTTTCTTCCCCATGCCATACCCATGTCGTATATAGTCTATCTATACCTTTAGACAATAAATGTGCCCTAACACGATCAACTCTAAACTTGCTAAAACTTGCACATTTTACACACGGGCATGACATTACATTAAGATCAACATTATTTTACTTCGCAAATTGCAAGAATGATTCCACTCCGAGCCTGTACTCATCTGACAACATATCCTTTAGCATCCATCTTTTATCCATCTTCTATAGACGTCTAATATAAACATTAAGATGGACAATAATAATAATATTAATTCAAATAATTAAACTAATATGATTCTAAAGAGATGTAATTTTTTTAAACTAATATGCTTCTAAAGAGTTACTATATGGTGTTGAATATAAAATAAAATAATCCTCATTTATAAATTTGTCATTCACAAGCAAAATTATGATGTTACTTCCATCTTCATAAATAATAACAATAAAATTATGCTCAACCACACAAAATACTTTACTTGCTAAGGCTATATCAAAAGTTCATTATATATTTTTAGCATTAAAATATTGCAGAGATTTTAGATACTTGTTAATTAGTCTTGGGTATTTGAAACCCTAAGCTGGTATCAATCAAATCAGTGAGGAAGAAGATGTAGAGTTCTGAGGCTAAAAAAATTGGGGGTTGTAGCTGCAGATATTAAATTAACAGAAATGATGTTGAAACAACATTAAGTGCTCCAAAAAAGCAGATAAACTGTTGAGATGAACTCAAGTGTCCAAGTTCATCTAAAATCTTGACGTACAATAAAAACCGCAGGGTAAAAATATTAATAAATAGAAAATTATGCTCGAGACCTAACCTAATAGATCTAGCAAATTAGAACTGTGCCTGTGACGCCCTGTTTTTTTTTTTTTTTGTAAAATTGACATTCTAGAAACCTGAGTCGTCACTTGGTGACCCAAAAACTCAGCTATTTTTTTTAAACAATAATAATAGCAACATTAAAAAGATAGCGGAAGCGTACGATAAAAGAAGCAGTGGCCATTTTCCAAAACACCCCACAAGATCACGTTAAAAGTTTGGCACAAAATAGACAGACAAAATAAACATCACATAATTTCATCATCGAGGGATATAATAGTGTTCATTTCCTCGACGCACCGGTAAGTCTTAACTTAGGTCCAGCATATTAATGGTATCCATCATAATAGTTAAATCCATAATGAAGTGCATATCACGATTAAAACAAACACAAGACACGGGAACTGTATCACTCTCCAACTGGCGCGAGCTCCCCTTCATCAGTACCTGAAAAGATTTAAAATATGGGGAAGTGAGATTTGAATTCTCAGTGTGGGTGACCCGTACGCTATTGTACAGGTTGACAGTACGCAAATAAACAAAATATTTTCATAGCCACAGAGGCTCGCCGTTACAAAATACATCATTTTTAAGAAAGCTTCTTTCTCTTTTCTTTTCCATATACATATATATATATATATATAGCCACAAAGGCTCGTCATTCATACATAGCACACGAAGGCTCTCTTGCACCATGGCGCCTAGCCACACAGGCCAGACCATTATACATCATTTGAGATGTTTTAGCACACGAAGGCTCTATTCCACCGTGGCACCTAGCCACACAGGCCAGACCACTACATGTCATTTTAGACACTTTAGCACACAAAGGCTCTCTTCCACCATGGCGCCTAGCCACATAGGCCAGACCATTACACATCATTTGAGATGTTTTAGCACACGAAGGCTCTATTCCACCGCTGCGCCTAGCCACACAGGCCAGACCATTACATGTCATTTTAGACACTTTAGCACACAAAGGCTCTCTTCCACCATGGCGCCTAGCCACATAGGCCAGACCATTACACATCATTTGAGATGCTTCGCCCGTGGGCATTCACATAATAATTGGGTAATAACCGTAAGAACTCATGTAAACCGAGTAAATCCAGTAAACCAAGTAAACCGACCCGAAGGTCAAAATATTTTTTTTTTGCACACACCAACAGCCCATATAATATTATGGCAGTACGGTAAATGTCACCCACCTTAAAAGCTTTTCCTTTTGTAAGTCAGTCCCCCTTTCTTTTCACCCAAAGTTCTCGTCACCGTAGAAGCACTCACACCTAGCATCATTTGTTACACTTCATTTAGTACTTGTACTTATTTAATAAGTCTTTTAGTTAAGGGCTCTTGTTAAGTCTCTTTTAGTACACTTGCATATTTTAGAGGTTTGTTATAAGAGTTTTAGACAAACAAGAACATATGACTCTCAACTTAAAGACAACACTAATCACCATGCATCTACCTACTACATGCATTCACATACCCATACATGCACATAATATACACATTCAAATAACATCATTCAAGGCTTTTAGACTTTAGTTTTTTTCTAAAGAAAAATATTTACTTAACTTCTAACATGAAAATAATACATACACATCAACATTTAATTTGTGCAGTTTGTATGTTGGGGCTGCACTTACACCTACTTTGAGCATTTTCTAAAAATATCAAAACACATCCAAAAATCATGAAATTTTTAAAGAAGATACCTCTTGAAGTGTAGAACACATAAAAAATTTGTCCCAAGAGGTTTGACTCACGGAAAAGGTCTGTTTGAGTCATTCTAGAAAAGTAGTCAGTAGACTTTTTAGCCTTTCCAGTGGTTTTTCAGCAGTGTACCACCCACAAAAATAATTTTGTAAACATATTTTGGCTAGTCTAAAAATTCTGGAAAAATTCATAGAGTTTCCTAACCTCATCTAATATTTAATAAAAAAATTTACAAAAGGTTTTCATGAGCCGATTGTTACCAGAAATTCAAGAAACGTCACATGCAAGGCAGTTTGACACACATTTTTCAAAAATTCATAACTAATTATAGAAAATTCCAAATGACATGAAACCAAAGCCAAAAGAAAGCTAAATCAACCTAGTTTCAGAATATGTAAACAAAAATTTCAATAAAACAAGTATACTACATCGACTTTTGCTCAAAACACCCAAGATGTGACAAAAATTCTAACTCTAGAGACCCACATGCATTTCAAGCCTTTAATCCTATCATCAACATACCAAAACACCTTATAACCACATGATAATCATCTAAACAGTATATACTCTTCAAGACACTTCATCAAATATTCATTAAAAGCATTTAGACTTGACATGCAATAAGACTTCCAAGCTCCTAAGTGAATAAAACTAACATGCAATCGCATATATATGGGTTATGGGTTATAGTCTTGAACCTTTTGGAGATATCTTTTTAGAACCAAGGCCTTGAAGCTTTAGAAATAAGTGTTTGGTGGAGCTCCTTGAAGAAGATAAGTTTGCCCTTAAGCTACAACAAGAAATAGAGCAAGTTAGAAGGGGAGTGATATATGAAGAAAATGGAGAAACCCACATGTAGTTGAAGAGAGAGAAAAGGTTTGAGCTTCTTCTTGCTTAGAAATGACCTTCAACCTTCAAGATGACTTCATGGAGGACTTGATACTTGAAAATGGAGACCTCCTATGGTTAGAAATGGGAGAAGAAAAATTTTCTTCTCTCTTTGGAGTGGTGGCCGAAAGTGAGGGGGAGGGGGAGAGGGAGAGAGGTTCTTCTTGTTGTATACTATCTTTCTAAGGAGGATGAAATGGAAATGAAATGAAAATGAGTCTAAAGTCCATGAGGTTGTAGTTATAGGCACAACATCATGAGTATCCAACTAGGGGCATAAGGGGGAGAGCATGTGAAGTGTAGAAAAGTAGGGAGCTCCATTGGTTGGTCTTAGGCCTAGGAGAGTAGGTTGGGCAAAAAGCATAATTTTTCTCCCCAATAAGCCCTTATGGCTGAAAATTTGAAGTGTTTGGCTGCATTTTTGCAGCCAATTTTTATGGTACGCGATATGGCTTTCGTCGGCAAAAACCGATATACTTTTTTGTAGCAATTTCGGTTCAAAAATTTTGATTTTTGGTTGATAATTATAAGCGATTTTTAAGCATTAAGGAACATAATTTAAACTAAATTTTCATGAACATTTTATGTCATGAACTGTATTTAATTTAATTTACATTTTATGCTAGGAGTGCGTCCGGTTTCGGTTTTGAATAAAAAAAAATTCGAATAGAACCCAATTTTTCGAAACTTATCAACAATAAGGAAATAATTGAATAACCCATAAGAATAACATATCTAAACATAATAATAATTACGTAAGTAATAATAAATAAAGGAAAAAAAATCATAATTTGGTTCGGGGTATTACAGTGCCTAATTCAGAAATCATGAACATCAATTCGTAGAACATGCAAATGCTCTAATTTGATTCATAAAAGCCTTTGTTTGTACAATCCACACTTTAAGGAATTATTTGCTTTACTAGGAACCACTTGAACATACATATATTCATGAAAAATTATGCTCGAGACCTAACCTATTAAATCTAGCAAATTAGAACTGTGCCTAATCTAGATATCATGAACAACAAAATTTGAAGAACATGCAAATGCTCTAATCTGATTCATAGAAGCCTTTGTTCGTACAATCCACACTTTAAGGAATTATTTGCTTTACTAGGAACTACTTGAACATATGGATATTCATGAATACATAAGATGAGGAACTGCAGGAGTTTCATTGTCTAAAGAATCATCAAATTAGTAAAATACGTGCAGAGATTTACAAGCACACAGATAGAAAATGAAGGTAACAATCTCATAAGGTAAACTAAAGTTATTCTAATGTAAGTAATAGGTGTTTTACTCAGCTAAAAGATACATACCAGACCCGAATCAAATACCAGCACTCTCACTCACTTTCAGAGGAACATCCATCAATTCATATCAGACAACACACTAAGAAAAATGATATGTAGAACACACATCTTGAAAAGCTACAAAAATCGATCATAAGAACCTAATGATTCTCAGGAAATGATTTTTCATCAAGAAGAAAAAAAACAAACAAATCTAAAATAAAACAGAGAGACCCATATCGAAATACAAACCTTCAGTTGACAGTGTGGCGTGGCCGTGGACGGCAGGGGTGCGCGGAGGCAGCGCGGTGGTAGCGCAGAGGCAGCGCGGTGGCAGCGCGGAGGCGAGGCTGCGACTGTGTCTGATGTAGCGCACAGGCGTGGGCGGCGCCGGCGAGGGAGGAGGCGGCGATGCCTGGCTGCTGAAAATCCGTAGTCGCGAAAGTCTCGCACGATTCCGCCGCCTGGAGTACGCCGGAGAAAATGGAGAAGCACGTTTCAATTTTTGGGAGGGATAAATTTCAGCGCGCGCGAAAATGAGAAAGGAGGAGATGTGTAATGTGAATTCTAATTAGGGTTTGTTTTATAATTGATATTTTAACTGATTAATTAATAAATATTTTGGTATTGAAATTAGTATACAAGACTTGCCTTTGTCCAAGTGGTTAGCGTGTGTTTTTTAACTCAGAGGTTGCAGGTTCGATTCTCAGAGGGGTTTATTCTTTTTCCTATTATTTAAAATGGCTAACTAATTTAATTCTATAAATATTTTGGTATTACAATTGAAGCATAGAAGATGCTTTGTCCAAGTGGGTAATTGTGCTCAATACCTCTTCGAAGGTCATAGGTTTGATTCTATGCGGCGAAATTTGTCATAGTGAGAAGCTATGCAAATCTTAGGCATGCTAATGGATCGTGATATGGTGGCAGGAAAGTTGTGTCTTTCACAAACTGAATATATTAAGAAGGTCTTGAAAAGGTTCAGTATGGAGGATGCAAAGCCAATTCGTGTACCATTGGGAAGTTAGTTCAAGCTATTGATTGTTGTGAAAATTGCTCGAAATTCGTATGCTTTTCTTGATAATATTATGGGATTTCTTGCATTAATTCTCATTAATTTAATCGATTGAAGTTAATTGTCAAAAATAAATTATTTTTATAATTTTCAGGGAAAATATACATTTTTCTCCTATAAGTTTCGTTACTTTGATTTTCGTCCTCTCAAGTTTTGAATTTTTGTTTTCGTCCTTTAACTTACCAAAAATTATGGTTTTCATCCTCTTAAGTTTTGAATTTTTGTTTTTGTCCTTTAACTTACCAAAATTATGATTTTCGTCCTTCAACCGCCTATAACCAGTCACACAACGGTAATACACACGTAGATCAATTTTTTCTATTTTTTTAAGCGAAATATTGACGTGGGGGTATTTAGAGGGAATTAGGTCTTGATGGATAAAATACAGGATTAACCATAAATTCTCTCCCAAATCAAAACTCTAGTCGATCAAATCTAGGCATGGGGGCTTGAGAGAATTAGAAAAAAAAAGGAACAAAGATCCCCAAATCAAAACATCCAAAACCCTAAATTCTTTTGAGCGCATACTCACTGTACGGAAAGGAGGAGTGATGGCTTCAAGAAATTCGTATGAATCAACTAGTTTCGAGCGCAATATTAAATGTCATTGTGGTTTCGTTGCACGGTTTGTACATCTTATTCAAAAATGAATCTGGACAGAAGATTCTATGGATGTAAGTATTGGACGGTATTTGGGAGGGAATTTAAGGTTAAAAGTGTATTTTGTCAAGACCTAATTCCCTCCAAATACCCCACGTTAGTATTTTGTTTTAAAAAAGAAAGAAAAAATGGATCTACCTGTGTATTACCGGTTGTATGACTGGTTATAGGCGGCTGGAGGACGAAAACCATAATTTTTGCTAAATTAAGGACGAAAACAAAAATTCAAAACTTAAGAGGACGAAAACCATAATTTTTGGTAAGTTAAATGACGAAAATAAAAATTCAAAACTTAAGAGGACGAAAACCAAAGTTAACAAAACTTATAGGACAAAAATGTGTATTTTTCCTAATTTTCACAGGTTATGGAACAATTTTGGAGACAAATACTTATTTATTTGGGAAAATACACATTTTTGTCCTCTAAGTTTCATTGACTTTGGTTTTCGTCCTCTTAAGTTTTGAAATTTTGTTTTCGTCCTTTAACTTACCACAAATCATGGTTTCGTCCTCTTAAATTTTGAATTTTTGTTTTCGTTCTTTAACTTACCAAAATTTATGGTTTTCGTCCTCCAACCGCCTATAACCAGTCATACAACCGTAATACACACGTGGATCCATTTTTTTCTTTCTTTTTTAAACAAAATACTAACGTGGGGGTATTTGGAGGGAATTAGGTCTTGACAAAATACATTTTTAACCGTAGATTCCCTCCCAAATACCGTCCAATACTTACATCCATAGAATCTTCTGTCCGGATTCATTCTTGAATATGATGTACAAACCGTGCAACGAAACCACAATGACACTTAATATTGCGCTCGAAACTCGTTGATTCATACGAACTTCTTAAAGACATCCCTCTTCCTTATCGTACAGTGAGTATGCGCTCAAAAGAATTTAGATTTTTGAATGTTTTGATTTGGGGATCTTTGTTCCTTTTTTTTCCTAATTCTCTCAAGCCCACATGCCTATTTTTTATCGACTAAGGTTTTGATTTGGGAGAGAATTTACGGTTAATCTTGTATTTTATCCATCAAGACTTAATTCCCTCTAAATACACCACGTTAGTATTTCGCTTAAAAAATAGAAAAAAATAATGTACTTGTGTATTACCGGTTGTGTGACTGGTTTTAGGCGGTTGGAAGACGAAAACCATAATTTTTGGTAAGTTAAAAGACGAAAACAAAAATTCAAAACTTAAAAAGACGAAAACCATAAATTTTGGTAAGTTAAAAAACGAAAACCAAAATTCAAAACTTAAGAGGACGAAAACCAAAGTCAACGAAACTTATAGGATAAAAATATGTATTTTCCTTTTTTATTTTGACCCAATTGAAAATGCAACGGTAGTATTAATTTGGGTAGAGAACTGAAGGCAGATACTGGCGTGTTTTTTTTTATGGATATATGCAATTGTTTTTGGGCCCACTTGCTACAGCTGCGCCATTGACACTATCCACAGCTGCTCTACCCGTCGCCGGCTCTCTGCCTTGTTCCGCCACAACCACTCCTCGCCACACCGTCGACACACACACCACCCTCTCAGCCGCTGCACATCCACCTCCGCAATTCTCGCGCTGTTTCCCGTCGCACAGCGAAGCCGGAATTTCTACCACAGCCGTCCCCTGCAACCGAGTCTCAACCATTCCACACCTCGTTGCTCTGTCCGTTCGTCCTAGCGGCGACTCGAAGACGACACCACCACTCCGACCGCCTGTTCACACCATCGCTCATGCCTCGTCAAATCCACCACGCCGTTGCTCTGCATTCCACGCCGCCGTCCACCACAGCCCAATTGATGCCGGAAAATACTCTGCCAACTTCTTCTCGCCGGAAGGAACCCGTCACATCTCTGAATCCGTCCGTCGCTGAACAAATCACCGTGCACGCCGTAGCATCTCACCGTCAAACCAATACAGCCGTAACCGTCCTCTCTTTGCCGATAAATTGGAATAAATCAGTTTGGCAGATTCTATACTATTTATTTAAGCTCAATTGGTTTAATTTTTAGGCCCATTTGCTAAAAGTAGATGGAGGGTACTTTATTTTTTATTATAAAAGGGGAGTTAAATCAGAGAAAACAGATTAGTAGGCAGTAGATTTAGGTTTAAAACAATTTATTTTTTATTTCGTTTTCGTTCATTAACATTAGATTAGGGTTTGAAATTATTTTGTTATTTTTTTCTTTTAATTTTTATTCTTAATTAGGAATAGGAGTAATTATTTTTATGCCTTTGTTCTCATTTTCATTGTTTTGATTTATTAATATTTTTATTTTATATTTGGGTCTTGTTTGAGATGTTTTATTTGATTTGTGTTAGATTTTCTCTTAGGATCATGCATTAATTTCTTGATACTTTGAATATGTGAAACTAGGAGAAATACTATTCGTGGTAGGAAAATAGGTGTGTTGTGAATTTTTATTCCGTTTTTATATTTCAAGGTTGCATTTTGTTGAGTAAAAATTTCATGCAATATTCTTTAAGCTTGATTGTGTGTATTTAATTTATGCCTACGACTGGGTGGATTGAATATCACATGGAAAGTATGGGTGAGCATGTGGATTTTGAATCAAATCAGTGCTTAGATGTCCGACCAAGAGTCTAGGTTCTTAGATTAACCGGCCTTGAACACTGTTGTCTGTGATAGTGAGAGACGAATTAATTAGACTTAGTACCCATGTTAGAACGGAATAATTAATTCACCACCCTAGGAGATTTAATTTGTCTTGAGGACTCAAGTGAGGGCTCTGGAGGGACTCATCCTGATGGGAAGATGATAGGCAACAAGATAGTTATTTTGTCTAGAAAATAATTGCATATAATAGTAGTGACTCTATATAAGTGAATTAAAATACATAGCATGTTCGTTGGACTACTTACAAATAGGGGGATGTCTAGTGAATCATATTCGGAGTATACATTCTCACCCTTGCACTTGCATAGTTTTAGGTAGTGATTATTTAATTATTCATCTATTTTGTTGCATGCCTGACAGAGTTTAGAAAACCCCCTTTGCACTTTCAATTCATATTTAGGATTTTTATTTCTCTTTGATTCAACAATTAACAAACATTCGCTCCTAGTTTACCTCATGTGGGTTTGATACTACTTGTCCCTATACTTTCTTATACTACACGATCCCTTCCTCTTGAGGGTTTGAATTTTGTTTATTTGCAAAATATTAGTTCAAGTCAATGGTGCCTTTGTCGGGGAGGTAACGAGTGTTTGTTTGTTTAATTGTTTGAATCGATTTGACAATTTCTTTTGTCTTAAGAGCACCCCTGATGGATGATGATTACTTCGATTTATTCGGTTACGAGGATGAAGGAGGTGAATTCTGGCCTCGAAACCAGCAGTCGCCACCTTATTATCCTCCATATCAGTCCGATTACCATCAACCTCCTAATCTATACTACCCACCATCTCCTGATACATACTTTTCACCCACACAAGATTATTATCCTCCATCTCTGAATTACCATCCTCCACGCTCAGATTCATTTTATCCACCTTCATCAAATTACCAGCCATAGTCGTCATATCCACCTTCAGAGCCATATTATCCACCGTCTTGTCAGCGGTATTCTCCCTATCCTTATCAAGATCCATACTCATATACTGCTCCATCTCCTATGCCTTTAAACAAAGAAGAGAAAGAAGATGAACTAGAAGAAGATGTTACTGATCGTATTGGTAGATTTGTTAAAGAAAATCCTAGTGAAAACTACACAATAAGATTGCACTACGATCAAGATTCTTGCTTTCCTACTTCTTTCACTATTCTTTGGAACCAGGAGGAAAAAGAAGGGGAAGAAGAAAAAGAGGACCCAAGTGAAGAAGGTAGGAGATACCAAAAGACGAGGTTAAAGAGGACATTTCAGACATTGAAAAAGAGCTAGAAAATCAAGAAGAAGTGGGAGTAGAGTTGAAGAGTGAAATGAGAATTTCTAACCCTTTAAACTCTTCTACTTGCATTTTAGTTATTCTGATACTGATATTGAATTTGTTTTGCCTCTTAACCATTCTGACAAAAAAAATAGAATTGAAGATTTTCTTAGGTTTATTTGATCAAAGAAAAGGTAGGTGGAGAGAGATGAGAAGGAAAGAGGAGGAGGGATGTTTGTTCAAGAGAACAAATGGAAGAGAACGTTAGGTGATTGGTGCACTGATGTGGCATGTCAGAGAATGTATGGTCTTCCTGATCAGAAATATTCAGTTTTATATTCAGGTGGGTGTCCAAAAAACATAAGCTTGAGTATTTACTTGTTATTGATGAGCTTGTAGTTGAGTTTTGCTGAAATTAGAGTTAACTATGCTAAACACAATTCAGAATAGGAAGACTAAACTCACGTGCATACAAGGCATATTACGTTCCATTTTCCTAGGGACCCTAAGTGCAGTTTTCTCTCGAGCAAGAATGTCATATAGAGCCATCTATTATGCCATGCATGTTATATTTCATTATAGGCCAATTACAAGTTGTGCATAATATGGTTTGGTTGCTCTTTTAGGTTTTGGGAGCCTAGCATCACAGATATCGACTGTGGTTCAGGGGAAGGACAAGTCTGCATATGCACCTAATCGAGATGAGGGAGATATGTAGCTTGTTATTAATGCAAAAGTTGTGTGTTACTGGAAGGAAATTGACTGATACGTTTCATCGGTGTCATACTGGGTAAGTACTCTGTCTACATATTATGTTAGATACTAGCACTGGATTTTGATTGTGCTATTGCTTTTAATTTGTTTCTTAATGCTTCAGATTTTGAAAACACAAGTAAAAATTGCTATGATAATTTGGTGCAAAGATTGTGTTTGTGAGATTGATTGATTATTCCTATTATATTGTGAATATATTTTGGCACGACAGGTACATTGGCCACCTCAAGGAAAGTAGTTTAAAGATTTTTTTTGGCCTTCTAAGGGACACATCAAAAGGTTCTCGAAAGTAGTTTGAAGGAATCCAACAACATGCTCTCTCTCGCTCGATGCATGTGTTGCTATAAAATTGTCGCTAATGCTCTGCGTACTCTTCAAGTGTAGTGGTAGATGATTGTAACTGAGTTCCAAAATTTGCATTACTGAACCATCTCCATCATCAAGAACATACGAGGACAGCCTTAATCTCACGTCTCCCCATGTACTTTCTCCTCTGTCCGCAGTTGAAAGAATTCCAGCTATAACCGCTGCTGCAAGTGGCACTCCACGACAATATGCAGCAATATCTCTTCCAATTTCCAACAAATCAGTAGGGCATGGTTGTTTACCAAACACCTTCTTCACTAATAACTCCCAACATTGGTCATTTGACAAAAAGGGCATTGCATACATTATGCAATTAGGTGGAGCCACATCTCTATTCCTAGTTGTGAACAATATCCGGCTTCCATTTCCACCATCTGGGAAGCATCTAAGCAATTCATCCCATATATTTGATTCCCATATATCATCAAATACAAGAAGGTATCTTCTTCCCTTCAATGTTTTGTGAATGAGTTCTACTAACCTTTCTTCTTCCATTGTCACCACACTATCTTTGCCAAGCTCACTTGCAATATTCTTTAAAATGATAGTCAGTAAATTTCGCCTTGTATATGTTTGTCAAACCTATACTCAACAGAGGGATGAACACACAATTTCTTTGCTAGAGTTGTCTTACCAAGTCCAGGCATCCCAAAGATAGAGATGACTCGCAGCTGCATGTCATCTTGTCCTCAAAACCAACTATTTCGTCACCGAACTCAGTATTATTCTTGGACAGTGACGACAATAGTTGGTTGAAACTCTTTGCAACTTTTAAGCCTCCAAATTTCATTGTAATTTCTCGGAGCTCAATCTCAGAAAGCTCAATCTTGTGGTTAACGTCAATGAGCCTGCTGACGAGATACCACAGAGGAGCATCTCCAGCCAAAAAGGAGATGATAAGAAATTCAGCTTCACGAGCAAAATCTCCAATTCGCATATAACATTCTTTCTATTCTGGAGAACCCTCATCCAGCTTGATGAATGGTTGTAAACAGATTAGCCTCTGATGGAGAGTTTTGATTTGATCCTTCACATCAGCAACCAGACTATCATCTTGATTCATTAGGTCCTCCACATCACGAACTAATGAATCAACTACTAGGAGTGAGTCAAGCACAGAAGTATTGGGAGTCCTATAAGATGACCTGCTCATAAAAGGCACAAGATCGAAAAACTTCATGATATTAGCTTTCAAGAGGTTGATACGGTTAAAAATAACAGCAATCCTCTCATCCATTTCTCCCTCAGTGATGAAGAATAAGGAGTAAACAAAACTCCCAGCTTCATAAGCGGCAGCTTCAAATTCTGGCAAGAAATTCTGGAATTCTTCATGCTCATCGACTGTATCTCGCTCCACATCGGAAAACAAAAAACTGGAAAGATAAAAGGAATAATGACCGAATATGAACATATGTAATTCCGTGCAGGAAAATTGCATTTGATCGCTGGGGATCTCCTGTTTGGATATCTTTTTGAAAAATTCAGAAGAACTATCCATTTTCTGTTTAGGGTGGAGACAATATATTGACGAGGGGAATGTAAATTAGATGAGGGTTTTTAAGGGGAGAGTTTAGGGAGGTGCAGATACTGTTTTTGACATCAAAATTTCATGATTTGTGCAACATATATTCATGAAGAGAAGGATGTGGATGCTTAATTGCATTGAAGTGTTTTATTACATAACATAAGCAGGGAATAAATTACTTCCTAATGAAAAAGCAAGGAATATAAGACATTACAGTAATCATGATTAAAGCGATTCTTAGATGGTTGCAGGAATCCTAAGCAACAATTATTTCATCACTAAAGTTAAACATGATTAGATAAAACTCAAGAGAGGTATATTAATAAAAAAACAAAAAGAAAAAAATCAAAACATTATAGATAAGATTTGAAAAGGAAAAGGGAAACACAGAAGTGATGTGAAGGAAATTCGTTGCTGCCAAACAACCTTCGTAGCCAAATTGCATTCTGCACTTGATGGATACAAAACATATGCTAAATATATTATTTTAATTCAAGTAACCGAGGTTGAAAATTTTGGTGGGTGAAGAAAGAAGAGAGAATAAGAAGATATTTGAAATATTAGTTTAGAAGGCTTAATATCATTGTTCGACTTAGGTCATAAAATATATAGGATCGTCCCTACCCAACCCAACATGCCCACAAACCTCTCTATTTGTTATTCATTGGTATATATACTCAACAAGTTCACTTTTTAACCTTTTCCATTAAATGGTATCCAACTATATCACAAAATTATTTAAAAGCTAAATGAAATTTCGATAAGGAAATTCTCAATGATTCGCATCAAATTGTAATTCTAAAACCAAGACACAACAAGGTGATCATACCAAGCATAACCAACATAATCATGTCACAAGATTTTCTTCAGGTAATCAAGTTATATCAAAGTTTCAAGCATAGGAATCTCGAACCAAGAAATGCCCAGATGACTAAATTATCATCTTCAGATATAAGAAAAATGAGGCTAAATCTCTAGATAGAAATACTCAACTGAGAATAGAATAGAACACTCAAAGTCAAGAATATTTACCAATAATAATTGAAGGTAGTGCTAGTGTTCTACTCATAGAAGCAGAGTTAGATGGAAACTGTTTTTTCTTTCTTTTTTGGTTAGACACACAATTCCATATAATCTTAAACATAGATACATCCATGGAATTCAAGGCTTTCCAATTGTAGTTTACCAAGGTGACTTCATCATTCACAAGCTTTGGAAGATCGTGGTAGCAGAGCTTCCGAGAAAAATATTCACAAGCTCTACCTCCTTCCATTTTTCACAAGCTTTGCCACTGCTGCAAATGCTCTGCCTCTCTCAACCTTCACCAATTTTCTTAAATCCTGAAACATCCCACTCATCGACTTCCTCTCTCCTTGGGGTTGATTTTGTGTAATTTTGTAGTGGTGGTGGTGGTGTGCGATTTTGTGGTGATAGCCGATTTTGAGAAATAAAAATCTTTTTATTTCTGTGCGATTTAAAGTTTGGGGCAGATTTTGTAGCCGGCGATTTTTTGGTAGGGGTGTGATTGTGCAATTTTGAGTTTGGGCCCAATTTTTTGGCCGACGATTTTGTTGTGGTGGTAGCAGTGGCCGGCAATATTTGTGGTGGCAGTGTACCTTCAGTCTTCACCTTCTCTGTTCTCATTCCAGCGACAGCGGCGGCAGCACATCTTCGGTGCAGTTACAGAATGCTAAAACTATGAGAAAAAGAGGTAGATTATCATTCAGGTCATTGATATTTCTTCTACATACTACTAAATTAAGTATATTAGGGTGAATTAAGCTAGGGTGCATAAATTCAGGATTCGCACCCGCCTCTTAAATAAGTTCGATGTTTGAAAATATATATTCAATTTTTCACGTGGCGTATCAAATTAACGGATACTCGAGTTCGTCTCGCGAATTTTATTTGTTAATTATTAAATATAATTTTTAATTAATTTTTATTATTTTATACAATTTAAATTGACAATATGACACTTACTTTAGATAAAATTCACTATTATAATATATGTAATGGACCAATAAAGTTTGAATTAATATTTTATTACCAGTGAGAGATATTGATATGATGGAGGAGAAGAGTTACTCTTGGAGTCAGTCTCCAGGTAGGAGATTGTTGGGTTATGGAACCTGATCGCCTACTTCTCGTCCCAGCTTCTCGGCGATTCAACTGAGTATTATGTAGAGGCTACACTTAGTGAGTAGGTGAATAAGTGGAAACTTACTATGGATGATGAGATGAATTCGTTGATGACTAACATAACCTAGGAACTTGTTGAGCTCCCAAAAGGGAATAAGGCACTGCATAACAAATGGGTTTACAAAATTAAAAAGGAGGCAGATGGAAGCAAGCGTTACAAGGCAAGACTAGTTGTGAAAGGGTTTTAGCAGAAATATGGTATTGATTATACTGATGTTTTTACTCCCGTTGTGAAACTAACTACCATTCGAATAGTTTTGAGTTTGGTGACTGCAGAGAACTTGGTGTTAGAGCAGATGGATGTAAAAATAGCCTTTCTTCATGGTGATTTGGATGAGGACATCTACATGATACAACTAGAAGGGTACATGTCAAAGGAAAACAGATAGCTAGTCTGCAAATTGAAAAAGAGCTTGTATGGTTTGAAACAAGCTCCATTACAGTAATACAAGAAGTTTGATGGGCTCATTGCTGCTACTTCAGGAGGTATGATAGGGGCTATATTATTTTGCTATTATATGTTGATGACATGTTGATAGCAGGCTCTAGTGCTGGAGAGGTGAGCAAGCTGAAGAAGCAATTATCCGATCGATTTGCTATGAAGAACCTTGGAGAAGCTAAGCAAATCTTGGGCATGCGAATTGATCGTGATATGGTGGCAGGAAAGTTGTATTTTTCACAGGCTGAATATATTAAGAAGGTCTTGAAGAGGTTCAGTATGGAGGATGCAAAGCCAGATCGTGTACCGTTTGGGAGTTAGTTCAAGCTATCCAACGAAGACTCACCTAGTAGCGAAGAGGAACGGTCCTATATGCATAAAACTCCATACGCTTCAGCAATTGGCAGTTTGGTGCATGCTATGGTGTGTACAAGACCAGACATAACACTTGCAGTGGGAGTAGTTAGCCGATTTATGGGTTATTCGGGTAAGCAACATTGAGAGGCAGTGAAATGGATCCTCAAGTATTTGAGAGGTACCACAGAGAAAGCATTGTGCTTTGAGGGCAAAAGTGTTGAATTGACAGAGTATGTTGATTCAGACTTAACATCCAATGATTTTGACAAAAGGAGGAGTACAACCGGGTATATGTTTACTTTCGGAGGTACAACAATTTCTTGGGCTTCTAAGTTGCAGAAGATAGTAGCTCAGTCCAGTGCAGAAGCAGAGTATGTTGCAGTAACTGAGGCTAGTAAAGAGATGGTATGGTTGCAGAATCTCTTGCGTGAATTGGGGAAGGAATAAAAGGATAGTATTCTCTACAGTGATAGTCAAAGTGCTATTCACTTAGCAAAGAATCCAACTTTTCACTCGAGGACGAAACACATTGAGTTGAGGTATCATTACATTCGTTATCTCATTGAAAATAAGATCTTGCAGCTAATGAAGATTTGAGGAAGTGAGAACCCTGTTGATATGTTAACTAAGGTTGTGACCTTAGAGAAGTTGAAGTTATGCATGACTTCAACTGGCCTTGGAAACTGAGATGAAGGCTTTGGAATTACTACCAGTGAGAGATATTGATATGATGGAGGAGAAGAGTTACTCTTGGAGTCAGTCTCCAAGTGGGAGATTGTTGGGTTATAGAGTCTGAGCGACTGTTTCTCGTCCTAGCCTCTCGACGATCCATCTGAGAGGTTACACCTAAGGCAATTTTTCTACTGAATGGGCCTTAGGGTTTTGGCCCGGGTTTCTTATAAATACCTACATGATTCATTGTAACACTATCACGAAAAATTATTAGTAAATCTCATGGCTTGTTAGTGCCCCCAGACGTAGTCTTTTACAGACGAACTGGGTAAACAAATCCGTGTTTTTTTCGTTTTTATTTTTCATACAATTTCTCCATAATTGCAAATAAATCCTAACGGTCCGGACCTTATATTTTCTTTTAATCTTGACCATACAT